>CAUHTR010001363.1:0-81098 GCA_959609185.1 Schmidtea polychroa
AACTTTTTTCTCTATTGTTTTCACATTTTTCATTTTTGTGTTTTGTTTTCACTTTTGTTTTACTTTTGCATTTTCACTTGTTTTTCACTTTTCCACTTTTGTGTTGTTTTGTGATACGTTCCTTCATTATACACAAGTTTCAAAATATTAAAATCTACAATATTTTTATTTGGTAATGAACTCTTGATACCCATAAGACTTAATGGATGAGATTGCACTAATTGCAGATAAGACTATAGGAATTGTGCACCCAAGAAACCCTCCTTTTTGTTTATATATTATCTTCTCATTAGACGACGATTTTTTGTATCAACTAGAGATAAAGTGATCTTTTATGTCTTTGCAATACTAATCTTTTAGCTTTAGTTATATTTACATTACCACGGACAACATTTATAATAACTTCAAGTAAATCATCAATAACAAATGAGAAAAAGATTGTAAAATTGATATTCGTTCGAAATTTGGTGCCTTTATTAAAGCATTAAAATATGGTAAACTCCGTTCAAATTTCATTATTATTATTAATTTACGGCGACGGATTGTTTATAATTTGATCCACTTCTGATTTGTTTCTTAGTTTTTGTACTTTTTGTACTTTTTGATACACTTTTTGTTTTCTTTGTACGTTTTGTTTTCTTGGTAATTGTCTTCGAACACTTGGAAGATTTTTAACAACTACTTTTTTAAATGACATGATTAATTTTATTTAGTTTTTAGTTTTGTTTATAAATCGTAACAACCGTTTATATTAAAAATATCAGTTCTAATACGCATATCATCTGGACATTGTTGTGTAAAATCAAAAAATAAATATCCTGAGGAATTTTTGGTCGCATCTTGGAATGAATCAATCAAAAATTTTCTATTATTTGGATAAGCTTGTCTTGCAAGAAAATCTATTATTGTTTGATCTCTAGGATTTTTGAAAAATAATTAAATATTGGACATTTAATTACGTGTTCTATGACTTCCACCTTGATGAAAAAAGATTTTGTGTAATGAAAATAACTGTAACTACCGCAATGTCTACTGATTTTTGTAAATAAATTATTAAAATCTTTTTCTGTATTTGCTTCCTGGTACAGATCATCGATAATAATAACATCACCTTGGCGTAATCTAGATGACCAATTTTTATCAAATCCTTTAATTATTGTCATTTTTAATTTACAGAAACTGTTTTGAGTTATCCATGTTCTTCATCTGCACCTCGATGCCAATATATTTTATTAAATTTAGATTTAAACACTGTTGATTGTAATAAATTACATACAAATAAAGTTTTTCCGCTTCCACTAGTCCTACAATTTGATATACTGCGTCATTTCTTAATTCCATTTTTAATTAAATTATTTTATTTATTTGTTTATAATTACAATAATTACAATGATCAGGCAACCTTAATTATAGAGGAAGATGTGTAGTAAATGGAATGAAGGTTCCCATCAAGGAAAACCTCAACATGTTGTGGACAGAAGTGGAAAATATCCAATTTTTATTCTTCAAGAGCGGGAAAATGTAGGATAATGGGATGTAGAACCATTACAGAAGGCGATCTCAAATATCAAATTCAAGATTTACAAATCCAATCAATTACATTAACGTTAGATAGGGTACATGCGTTGATTTAAATGCATTGTCAAGGAAACACCGATAGTTACTACGAGCCTGAATATTTCCCAGCTTTACGTATTCTCAAGTATAACCAACTATGTGTAAATGTTTTTTCAAGTGGGAAAGTTGTTATATTAGGGATTAAAACATTTGATTATTTTAATCAAATTCAAGAATTCAGAATTCATTAAATCATTAACTATAAATATTCACAACAAATGAAGAAATATTGAATATAATATTAGTTAATTAATTAATTTAATTAATTGTGTTTAAATTAACTGAATATCTACAATAACAAAAATTCAAAAATGGATCACGATAAGCAAGCTTACATATCCAGACTATATTAACAAAGATGGAAGAATTGTTCCCGAATATAAAGAACAGACTTTCGTATTGTGCTCCGGAACTATTAGCTATAGAATCAAGCAATTTAACGGGGATCAATATAGAAGAACTTATACGAAGACATTTCGAATCTGTCCACGAATCGAGATTATAAATGCATAGACGATTGTGAAGTATGTATGGATCCGATGAAATTACCATGCCCGTTTAGATGTAGATGCTGCCAAGGATATAAGATGAAAGAAGTTGTTCATATTTTATTAGCAGAATTAAGAAGCGCTTATTACAAGCAAATATTGGATGAATAAATTTTATATCTTTACATTTGTTATTTGTTTGTGTTTTATGTGTCTAGTTCATTTTTTATGTATTTGGTTGTGATATATTATTACTATTATTATTATTATTATTTCATTACAAAATTTCCATTAAAAATTACTTAAAAAAAATATTTCATAAAAATTTCCATTAAAAATTATTCATAAAAAATTTTCATTAAAAATTTCAATTCTCAAACACCTTCTATTATTTCAACTTTTTGATAATAAATTTAAAATCTTACTTTAATTTACTTATTTAACTTTAATTTAAAATTTTTACCATGATTACTTAATTTTAAAAATTATTACTTTATTTTACTTATTTTAAATTTTTTAACCATTGATTACTTAATTTTAAAATTTGGACCATTATTTACTGTAATTTAATATTTTAGAACCTTAATTTACTTTAATTTAATTTTTAGAACCTTAATTTACTTTAATTTAATTTTTTAGAACCTTAAATTACTTTAATTTAAAATTTTGACCATAATTTACTGTAATTTAATATTTTAGAACCATAATTTACTGTAATTTAATTTTTAAGAACCATTATTTACTGTAATTCAAAAATTTGAGCCATAATTTACTGTAATTTAATTTTTTAGGACCATTATTTACTTTAATTGAAAATTTTACCACGTTTTTTAGTGTAGACCACCTTTTTCTCAGGACCAAGGAGACCCACCTGAATTGAACTAGAAAAAATCCATGCTTTTTTATTGAAGACCGCCTTTTTCTATTGAAAAAAAAAAATTTGTATTGAAAATCCCAGGACCATCGAGACCCCCTCACTATAGTGTGAAAATTCCATGCTTTTTTAGTGGTAGTCGGATTTTTGTATTGAAAAAATTTTTTTGTATTGAAAATCCCCGGACCATCGAGACCCCCTCACTATAGTGTGAAAATTCCATGCTTTTTTATTGAAGACCGCCTTTTTGTATTGAAAAAATTTTATTTGTATTGAAAATCCCAGGACCATCGAGGCCCCTCACTATAGTGTGAAAATTCCATGCTTTTTTATTGAAGACCGCCTTTTTGTATTGAAAAAATTTTATTTGTATTGAAAATCCCAGGACCATCGAGACCCCCTCACTATAGTGTGAAAATTCCATGCTTTTTTATTGAAGACCGCCTTTTTCTATTGAAAAAAAAATTTGTATTGAAAATCCCAGGACCATCGAGACCCCCTCACTATAGTGTGAAAATTCCATGCTTTTTTATTGAAGACCGCCTTTTTCTATTGAAAAAAAATTTGTATTGAAAATCCCAGGACCATCGAGACCCCCTCACTATAGTGTGAAAATTCCATGCTTTTTTATTGAAGACCGCCTTTTTCTATTGAAAAAAAAAATTTGTATTGAAAATCCCAGGACCATCGAGACCCCCTCACTATAGTGTGAAAATTCCATGCTTTTTTAGTGGTAGTCGGATTTTTGTATTGAAAAAATTTTTTTGTATTGAAAATCCCAGGACCAAGGAGACCCCCTCACTATAGTCTGAAAATTCCATGCTTTTTTAGTGGTAGTCGGATTTTTGTATTGAAAAAATTTTTTTGTATTGAAAATCCCAGGACCAAGGAGACCCCCTCACTATAGTCTGAAAATTCCATGCTTTTTTAGTGGTAGTCGGATTTTTGTATTGAAAAAATTTTTTTGTATTGAAAATCCCAGGACCAAGGAGACCCCCTCACTATAGTCTGAAAATTCCATGCTTTTTTAGTGGTAGTCGGATTTTTGTATTGAAAAAATTTTTTTGTATTGAAAATCCCAGGACCAAGGAGACCCCCTCACTATAGTCTGAAAATTCCATGCTTTTTTAGTGGTAGTCGGATTTTTGTATTGAAAAAATTTTTTTGTATTGAAAATCCCAGGACCAAGGAGACCCCCTCACTATAGTCTGATAAAAAAAAATTTGTACCAAAAATCCCTGAAAGCAAAAAAATGAGTTGGGAACAATTGCGTAATAAAAAGTTGGGAACAAACCCCCCCCCCCCGGGGGGGGGTAATTGTTCCCGTAGGCTAGTATCTACCTACTACACACAAACATTTTATATAGTTTTAATAAATAAGTAGGTCAAATATACACACATAATCTAAATTGTTTTATTAAAAGGTAAATCAAAAATTTTTTGTTGCTAAAATTAAATAATTTTGATTTGACCTACATGATCTAGCGGTGGCCTGTTTTTAAAGTCGATTTGAAAAAATAACAAAAATGATGAAAAATTACTGGGTTTCATTTGATCTACATAAAACTCTGAAAAGATTTCATGAAAATAGCTTAAAAATTGTGAAAAATGATTAAAATATATTTGGTCTATTTGACATAAAATATTTGGTGACCTACATAAAAATAGTAGGAATTTTAGAAGGAAAAAAATCCTCAGCAGGGGGTACTTGATCCAGCGGCGGACAATTCATTTACTGTTAAATATATTCACGAATTTATTTTAATAAATTTTTTAATTACAATCTCAAATAAAATACTGTAAAAATTTCCAAACACGAAAATTCATATTTATTCGAGACAAATGAACAAATAAAATGATGTTTAATCTTTTTATTATTTTAATATGTAAAAAATATTTTTTTACTTTATATGATGGTTGCATTTTTCTATTTAAAATTTTTTTAACACATCCTAAATGAGTTATTATTTAACCAGTTTTAACATAATTTCACTTCGGTCCATTTTACAAGATTTTGTCATTAATTCTTCTTCCAGCGTGACAATGTCTTACATTAGCATTTATTAATTTCTCAAACAACCATCCTTTTTAATTAATATGAATATAAGGTTTGTTAGTTGTGTCAGTCGAGTGAAGTGGATTTGTGTCTCGGGTTCAATTATGAAATCTTGCAAAGTCTAACTCATCTGAAGTTGGAGGTTCAGGACTCTGTAGCAGAATTCATGATATTTCTGTTCAGTTGCAGAATAACATCTGAGCTGAAGAAGCTTTGATTTTGCCGGAATGTGTTTCCCCATCCAAATAGTACTAGGGACATCACTCTCATTCAATCATACTTGCTTTTCAATGTCCTCAGTGAATTATTTAAAGTTTTGAAATACCCCTCGATTAACCCATTTGTTTAAGAGTGAGACTGTAGATCAAAGCCAATTAAAACCATACGACTTTGATAGATTCCTGAATTTATTTTTTGCCTTAATATCCTATAATTAATTCTATCAGCAATAATAATTCTGGTCATCTTGAGTTCCTATTAATCACAGTCATAATTTGACAATAACCTCAGCATCAATGGAATTGATAGACTAATTTTAAATGCACCGCTTCAAAAAGGTTTCCAGTTGGAAAATGTTGAAACTCTGGTTTCGTGAAGCGTATATGATTTGCATCAGTTTTTAATGTGTTGCCTCATTAAAGGCCAGCACACTATTCTTCAGATATTCATAAGTTCTACGAATTATTAGGCGGTGTAAACGTGGAATGAACTGAAAGATAAGGATAAAAGATTCTTCCTAACACCGGATCTTTTCTAAAATCAGAGACGAATTATTCAATTCGTCTTTTGAAGATTTATTACATTTCAATTGCTTTGTAGTAATAAAACTCGTGTTTTATATCCAATGAGAGACAATCAGCTACGATGTTATCACAACCTTGGAAAAATTTAATTTTCCAATCAAACTAGGATATATAGCTGTTGCGTTGTTGCCTAGGGGACGGTTTGGTCACCATTGACCTGTATGTCAATGGTTTGTGGTTTACATAGATAATAAACGATTCCACCTGTAGCACGTATTGAAAATGTTTTATTGACTCTATGATTCCCAAGAACTCTCTGTAAAGCGTTGAATATTTTCGTTGGCAATAATTTAGCTTTTGTGAAATAAAGTTAGTGGGAAACTTGCTTCGCCGATGACTTTATGCTACAATGACCTTAGAGCTATATCTGAAGCATCCCTTATGATTTAGTTCGGCATGTCGTACCAAAAACATTCAAACTACCAGAGTCTCTTTGGAGTTAATAAATGTTTCTTCTTTTTCTTTTGTCCAAGGTTCAATATAATGCTTAGAACCGTGCATTTTTGCAGTAAAACCAAGATTTCCAGAGCAATTAATTAGAAATTAATGACAACTGATATAGTGTGTTGTCGTCTGAGGTGTAGGTAAGTCCTTAACCGCTTTGACCTTCTCTGAAACAAGTCTTAATCCAGACTCGCTAATAATGTATCCAACAAAGGATACTTAGTCTTCGCCAAACATTTTGATTGATTGATGTGCAAATATTTATCTTCAAGTAGACGAAAAATTTCTGAGAAACGCACTATGTTATCATCGCTTGAACCGGATCCTATTATGATGTCAGTTATGTATTCGACCACTTAAAGAAGATCTACTATCACCTGATCAATGAATAGTAATCACCTAGGTATAGCATGTTCAGAATTTTGCAATCTAACAGACTTCTGGAGAAATTCAAATAATCCGAAAGGAGTTATTATTGAGATCTTTTGAATATCTTTTGATGTTAATCTTTTCTCAAATCCAGTTTGGAAAAACGAAACATTCTTCAAATCTTGTCATGATGTCACGAATGATCGGCATCGGGCAATTATCTGGTACTCTGAAGGCATTCAGTTCTCTATAGTCACCACATATCAGCTAAGATACATCACTTTTATGTACAAAGTGCAAAACTAATTTCCAAGGCGAATTTGGTTTTAGTATTATTCCTGTTCAGTTAGTTCTCATTTATTTTGTTATTATTAATTTAATTAATTAATTACATTCTCATAGGATTAATGATTAATAACATGATAATAAGAAAATTTAGAATAAATTACTTGATTTAAGTTGTTTGAGGTAGAGCTAAATATTTGAGATCTTTAGAGCTAATTATGATTAATCAAAGTTAAGGGGACAATGAATTAGATTATTTTACATTTATTTGCGATGCTTTTGGTCTATTGCTCACATGGATATCAATGGCTTAAACTAATAGTGTAAGGTGTTTTCAGCTGAGAATTAAATGTTTTGAATATGTTGTTAAAATAGTTAACAATGAATTTTTAATAAGTAATTGTAAAATATTTAAATGTTTATATAAAACATGTGATAAAGGTTTATTTTTTAAGAAATTATTTTACTTAAAATTAATTCATCACGAGAAAGAAAATATTCACATTCATGTAATTATTTGGTTCTAGAGAAATTCATTGCAGAACAATTCTGGCGCGGACAATTGATTGCGGACAATTAATTTCAAAGACAACATAAAAACTTGTAAAAATATTGGAAAAAAACCATACAGCAAATTTGATAATCAAATCATTTGTATCTGAATCTTTTATTAGATCCCTTTCAATTGACATCATTGAAAGACCATCCGACCCATTTTGAGCCAGTCTATTTTCATGGCTCCTATTTTGTGGCATAACCAGCTCTTTGCTTCTTTTCTTTGCCTGCTTTCTACTGTTTGTTCGTTCTGATTGTACTGTCCTCTTCCCCGTGGCGCCTAATAGACCACTCTTGCCTAACTTTTCATAACTTTTATCTGATCTCTTTTTTTTGCACTTTATCCATAAGCATTAGTGTTTCCCTTATCTTCTCTGTGCTTTTTATCTTCCGTAATATGACTTTTTTCTCAACTTTTTTATTCTAAACACATACAATCAACATATCTTTTGTAAATTTCACTTTGGTGAATTGTTAACACCCTGTTTACAAGGTCCTCCACTTTTTTAAAATACGTTTCAATCTCTCGGCAATTTTCTTAATAAATTGATAAGTTTTCCAAATTATTTATTACGTCTCTTTCGTAATCAAATGTCATTCGTAACCTGCCTTGAAATCCTTCTGCTTTTAATAAATGTTTTTCAATAGATCTTTGTCTATCATACATGCTCTTAATCTTTCCTGTTCTCTTTTATGCGTGATGCTCTTAGCATCGAAATAAAACTCACATATTTTAGTAAACTTCTCCAAGTCATCATATATGTTATGGCTTTATGATCCGTGCGTAGTATAAATCTTTTCCCATAAAGATAATGTTTAAAATGATTTGTGAAATAATATATTGCTAAAAGTTCTTTTCTTGTTATGCAATAACCCATCTCGTGTTTCGACATAGAATACGATCCATAAGCAATAACATTTTCCTTTCCAGAACTATCTGTCTGTGACAAAACAGAAGCAATACAATTGAAGCTAGTATCTAATATGAATAACGTAATAACGTAATTGGAAATTTAGATTTTGTTCAAAGCTTTAGTTGAAATATATTTTCAGATTTTCATCAATTACAATGTGTTGAGACACACTAACCTTTCTAGAACATTCATTCATTCGACACATTACCAACGTTGTTCACTTAAGGCAGTGTTTCTCAAACTATGGGTCGCGAAAGAATTTTTGGTGGGTCGCGATGACTAGAATAACTAGAGTTAAATAGAGTTATTCTCATTAAATAAACATTTATTTTAAAATTAATCTTTGTCATGTGGGTCGCAATAAAATTTTTGGCATGAAATGTCAAAAATTTGGGTCGTGATCAAAAAAGTTTGAGAACCACTGACTTAAGGGGTGTCGAGTAATAAAGACACGTATCTTGGGTTACGTTGGAAACAGCACGAGGTGTTAGACATCAATTACCCGAAACCCATCAGTGATAGCATATTAAATACAGGGGTTTTCATTATTATATTCCCATGTTTTCATTTTAATATTCCCATGTTTTCATAGTTATATTCCCATAATTTCATAATTATATTCCCATGTTTTCATAGTTATATTCCCATATTTTCATTGTTATATTCCCATGTTTTCATTCTTATATTCCCATGAAATTGATATTATTTAAATTCATGACAAAATATATTTAATCATGTGAATATACAAATAATAGGTTATTCTTTCTTAATTAAATAAATTGTTGAAACAGAATTATTCAATAAAAATCTTAAAAACTTAATTAATTTTATAAATGGAGAGGAAAACAAGAAAAATCGTAACTCGAGAATTATTTGATTCTGTTTGCACTTTATATGCAACAAATCGACATAGTATAGCTGAGATCAGCCGAATAGTAAGTCTAGAGAGAAAGACTGTCCGGAAAATAATAAGACAGCACGAAAATAATGAACCTTTTGTTCTTGCTACAGAGAAAAGGTCCAACACAATCTTGACCAGAAACAACAATTTCTCAGAAGTAGAACAAACCATTTTCAACTCTTTTGCGATCGAAAATTCGCATGTTCAAAACGATGTCAAAAATATCATTCAAGAAAGACATAATGTGACTCTAAGCTTGCCTACATTCAGTCGAAAAATCAGAAAAATAGGATTGAGTAGAAAGAGGTTGACATTGGTACCAATAGAGAGAAATATTGATGCTCGAGCAATTTATGCATCTGAAATATCCAGAATAAACAATGAAAATATAATTTTTTTGGATGAAACTGGATTTAATCAACATTCATGCAGATATTATGGTTATTCTGCTGAAAATGTTAAAGCATATGTGCAAGTGCGGGCCAATAAAAGCAATAATATAAGTTTAATGTGTGCTATTGGGTATGAAGGTGTGATAGCATATGAATATACAACTGGTGCATATAACTCAGAAAGTTTTATAAACTATATTACTGAGAAGCTATCGCCATATTTTAGAAGGTATCCTCATAAAATTTTGGTTATGGACAATGCGAGAATTCACAAATCTTCTACCGTATTGCGAACTTTTTCGGATTTGCAAATACCAATAAAATATCTTGTGCCTTATTCACCAGAACTTAACCCAATAGAAGAATATTTTTCTATGATTAAATCACGTTTTCATGGTTCACGATTAAATGACACAGAAAGAACAATCGAAATGTGTTTAGATGATCTATTAACAGCAGGAACGGATTATTCTAATCAATGCGAGGGTTTTTATCTGAATATGCGTAGGTGGCTAGGTAAAGCTTTAAGAAGAGAAATGTTTATATAAATAAATATTTATACGCTTTATTTTTGTTTATAAATTGTTTTGATAGTTTTTTATTTATATAAATATTTAAATATTTGTTAACATTTATTTATTTTTATGGGAATATAATAATGAAAACATGGAATATAAGAATGAAAACATGGGAATATATGAATGAAAACATGGGAATATAGGAATGAAAACATGGGAATATAGGAATGAAAACATGGGAATATAAGAATGAAAACATGTGTATTATGATTTTTAAAATATATATGTAAGTATGAGTTAAGAAGTTTAAGAAGTTTCGCATGGAGAAAACCTGTTAAAAACCTGTATGTCATTCATTTATTAAATATTATTGAAAAAAGTTTTTATTTGTACGTGCAGCTCTCACGGCCTGTGTACGTACATATAGGACACCAACTTATGGTAAACATTGCTTAAGTTTTATAGAAAACCTTTAAATTTAATAGCATTTTCTAAATCAGTGACATCAAACGCCTTTAAAAAAATAAACCTACTAACAAAATTTATTTAGGAAATATTTTTTATTAATCCTTAAACGGCATTTTTTCTCTGGCCAATGGGCAAATTTTATGTAACAATTAATTTTCTGTTAATTTATTATGAAATTGTCACGATATTTTCAAACGTCTTTACAAAGTGACTGTTTTAGATTTGAGAAAAAAAATTTAGAAGGAAATTTATATTACAATTTAAAATTCTTCACAAAAATCGAAAAATTGTAACACCATATTTTTAATTAATTTTGTTGAATGCAGGCGAAATTTGAGATAGGATATCACACAATAGAGTTGAATCCAATAGATTGATATTTTAAAAATGATTATTGTTTTCTTTCCATCTTAAATTAGAGATTGTTTAAATATTTTTTTAATTTAACATCTTAAAATCTTTTTTAATATTTAAAAATTAAAATAACAAATGAAACAACAAATTGTTAAATGATAAATATTTTTCTATTAAAGACGATTTAAAATCAACAGAATCTTTCTAAAAAGCTTTGATATTCTTAACAAATTTAGGAATTATAAGATTTCATTTTTAGAAATTTAACCAGTAGTTGACCAAATAAATGAACAAAAATTACTAATACTAAAAAGAAATATTATTTCAATAAATTCAACACATTTTTTTATATTGTCAATTAGGCTCAAGTGTCAAAAGGTGGATGTCAGTTATGCGTTCATCTGTCACAGTCGCGTATGCTTTGTCTTTTTAAGTCACACCCGTTTGGAGTGAACAAACGCATCTATAACGTAAAAAACAATAAGTGGATATTATATAAACATTCAAAGTTACCTGTGTATTGATTTTTAGCGTTGCAATGAACAAACGCATTTAATACACCTAATTCCGAAATTTAGTAACCTTTATAATTCACGTTGGTGTGCACACCAGTTGAGGTGAGTCACCATTTACGTGAAAATGAAGTTATTCAATTTCATTTATTCAATTTCTTATAAATGGTTTTCAGGTAATTTCTTTAATTTCAAGTAACTTTAAGACTTGAATTTTGATTTTATATAATTATGAGATCATTATTCAAGTACTTAAATATTACTGTTAGTCAGCATTTATAATATAAAATATTGATAATTAAATTTCAGGTGTTTTTTAGGAATTTTATGGCATATTATGAATTTTTTTGGAATTATTTCGATAAAATGTAAGTTAAATATATTTTTAACTACAAATAAATAAACTAATCTCCGAAGACATTTATTTTTTTAATACAATTAGGAAAGTAGTGGCGTACATGTATGAAATAGTTTTTTAAATTTTATAATCTTCTTCTGCAGTTCATTTTCCCCATTTTCATAGGCATTAATAGGCCGAATTTTGTCATTTGCTGTAAATCTATGAAAATATTAATTTATTAAAATAATTTATTTAAATTTATGAATTGGGAATTTCTTTCTGCAAATCAAAAGATGTCGAAGGACCTCCTTCAATATTTGAAAACCAAAATTCAAATAGGAGTCGAGGGTTATAAAGTAACGGCAAAAGGATGGTACAAAACCAGTGTTGTCATTGAAGAAAAGAAATAATAATAACAATAATAATAATAATAATAATAATAATAATAATAATAATAATAATAATAATAATAATAATAATAATAATAATAATAATAATAATAATAATAATAATAATAATAATAATAATAATAATAATAATAAAAATAATAATAATAATAATAATAATAATAATAATAATAATAATTACCAATAAATATGGTGACCAGTTAAAATGTGCAATTATATATATATTTGAAATTAATAAGTATTAACAAACGATTTCAATTTAAAGGAGGTTTTCTTTAACAATCAAAGTTCAATATTGCACCGATTATTTTTTTATCAAATGTCTACATTTCTTTATATACTTTTCTTTATAACCTTACGCGCATATTGCTTATAATGACGTCTTTCAAGTTCAAAATTTTAATCTTACTTTTTTATAATAAAAAATAATAGATACTTGAGAGGATGAACGTATGCTGGAAAATAAAAGAAAATTTATAACTTTTTTAAAGATAAACACAAATAATAAAAATTGTGATGGAAAATACCGACTCAATATATGTTTTGAAGGAGATTCACTATAACATTATGGATTATAATTTATTAAGTTGAATTTTATTAATTATAATAAATAATTAATTTATTACTATGACAATTTATAAATTTACCATTCTGTGAGCATTATGATTAAACTAAAACAGCTTATTTCATGTAATTTTTTTATAAAGCATTTTATGTGGATTAAATAAGAAAAAAAATTAAATCTTATTAGAATTGAAAAAATAATTTCTTTTTAAAAATTATTTTTGAAACAAAAACTCCTAAATTACTATTAGTATAAAATTAAACATCAAAAATAGTCAAATATATAAATATATATTTGACATAATGAAAGGGTCACCGGACAATTCGGTGTAAAATATTTAACTCACCTTTCTAAATCCCATGTAGTCTATTTGTTATCTAGCCTATCTTTATAAAATTTGGAGAGACTAGGTCAGCTGTGACTGAATATTATTACTTTATCACTAAGTATATTATTTTATTTAACGATCAAGCTGATAAACTTTCTACGAAATCAACACCAATAATAGGACTACTTATAAACATTTTCTTTTATTAAAACATTAGTTTTTATTTAAATTATTAAGTCGTTCAAAATGTGATATAAAGTTATTATTTTAAATTATAATTGCCTTTCTCTCTTGCACCGCGTTTATTCCCATTTTATCCGCGTCAAATTATCCGCACCGAATTGCCCAAGCACCGATGAAAGACACCGGACATACAATATCCACCACAGTGCATAAATACTTTGTGCGCAAGACGGCGAAATGATGGTACAAAACCAGTGTTGTCACTGAAGAAAAGAAATAATAATAATAATAATAATAATAATAATAATAATAATAATAATAATAATAATAATAATAATAATAATAATAATAATAATAATAATAATAATAATAATAATAATAATAATAATAATAATAATAATAATAATAATAATAATAATAATAATAATAATAATAATAATAATAATAATAAAAATAATAATAATAATATTAATAACAATAACTGCAATGTAATACTGGCATCATTACTTTGTAAAATGTTATACTCAATATATGAAGTAATTTTAGGAAAAGTATTGAAGCAGTGACATAATTTGCATTATCCCTTTAAGCATAAATGTCGAGTGAAGTTGATACATTAAAATGGTAAATATGATAATGGACAACAATCAGTGAACAGTGATAACTGTTTTTTAACATAAATGATAATTGACGATTAACTATTTAACAGAATTAGTATAATCATAAATGTAAGAATGTTTGAAGTCACAAACTTTGATTTTTATAATAGGAAATCGTAATAATATCACAATTATAAATTCTATCAATTCTGCGAAAATATGATAATTATATGACTTAATTAATTTAAATTAATAATGTTATTTCAGATTTTATAGCATTTTTTTAAAACTTAAAATATTGTTGGGTATATTGCAGTTGGTCGTTGATGCCAATTACTTATCTGACTCCGAGCGTATTATTTAATAACGACAATGACAAATCCCAACGACGTAAAGCTTTATTGATTATCACAATTGATTACAACGAACTCAACCATACAAATTTTCAACAGACCTCAAATGTTTCAAATGCTTATTACAGCCCTCCGGGAAGAATAGCACAACAATAACAATCATATAAGAACACGACCACTTCACTACTGCCGGTAATGGGAGATTCGCGAAATTGATCTGGTTATTTTTAACTTGACTTGAGTTTCTCAACTACAACTAATTCACTAATTCAGTACGAAAGTTTCTTACAACTGATTCCTGATTCTCAACACGTTATTTTACTTTCCTCATAAATCCAAATTTCTCACAAATTTCTTTCTATAAAATTTTCTCTCTTTCCGTCTATTTTTTCTATTAGCAATTTTCTCTCGTCCCAATTTTTTCGTTTCTTCTGTTAATTTGTGTTTGGTTTTTATACTTTTCCATCTGATGGCACTAATTGATAGTTTATTCTTTTTCACACTTTTTCCATTGGCATTCCGTAATCTGTGACAGGTGTTGAAATACGTGTACTTTTTACAATCCATTTTCTCGGATTTCACATGCTTTTTCACCTTTCTATCGGGAGTAAAGGTTAAAGTTAGGGTGTTAGAAGTGATAGTTACCTCACTACTCTATAAAACTATAAAATCTGTAAATTTTGAAAATAATAAATATGAAAAAATAATTTATAAAAAAAGTATTAAATATCCACAGCTAAGATAGCTCAGTGTCAATCTATTCAACAAACATTAATAATAGACATGGTTTAAATCCCGAGTAAAACAAATTTTTTAAAAATTAATTTCAATGTTTCAGTTTTAATTATAACAACTATTTTTACTATAGTCTGCGTATTAATATATTTTAATAAAAAGAATACTAATACACGCAAAAAAACAGTTTAACTTGGGATTTGAACCATGTCTATTATTAATGTTTGTTGAATATATTCCCACTGAGCTATCTAGACTCTGAATTTTTTACACTTAATTTTATAAATTAGGAATCAAATTCCAAAAACCCAAGGACTTTGAATTCCCGACAACCAAAAATTAGTGAGTGTTGGAGGGAATTCAAAGGTCTCGGTTGTCAGGTGTTTGATCCTGAAGAGATAGTTCCCTCACTACTTACATCTTCTAACAATATCTTGCTTCCCGAAATTTCCTCTACCATATCGAATGTGTCATATGCATTCCCAGTAAGAACCAATGGTAAAATTCCTAAGACTTCTGCTTTCTTTGACACTTACGACATCAATTCCATTGCAAATCACGAGAAGCTGGATCAATTATAGTGACCTCGATATCTTGTGATTTTCTAGAAAAATAACCAAATGACAAAGTTTAATTGATAAATTATTCAATTTTGAAATCCATCTGCTTATTTAAACAAAATACCTTAAATAAGTACACAGTCGCGGTAAAAATGGCTTTTTTGATAAGATGAATAATTTCTACCGGACCCTTTATTTAAAAGTATAAGTTATCAAACATATATATATATATATCCTAAATTGTTATTTGTATATTTTTAAAATATCATTAAAATCGCTGAATTATTTATGCAATTAATCTGTTACTCGCGAAGTTTCATTTTCGATTTATGTACTCCCTCTAATATGCAATTAATTAATGCGATTTCTTCTTGTTTTCATCAACAACGATAAAATTAATGCAACATTTAATTACAAAGCTCATAAATTTCTACAATGAAACCTGATCATTCTAATCTGATGTGAAAAGTTTATTTAGGGCTTTTATTAACGCTCACAACATCGTCAACTTGTTAATAAAAGAGATTTCAATTTTGACTGCAAAATATTCACTCTTGTCAACAAATGAAAGACGAAAAACTTTATTTATTTCTTTGAAGTCAATAAATTTTAAATAATTAATGACATATACATACATACATACATATATATATATATATATATATATATATATATATATATATATATATATATATATATATATATATATATATATATATATATATATATATATATATATATATATATATATATATATATATATATATATATATATATATATATATATATATATATATATATATATATATATATATATATATAAAAACTATTAAATAATATTGGCGATATGTTCATATAAATAAAGGAATCCTATTTTTAAAAATACATATTGCAATATATTTCGACGGCACGGCTATTTATTATCTGACATTATACAATTTCAATAAAATTTATTGAATTTATAATTTTATTAGCAATTGCATAATTAAAAGTACGAAACGGGGATATATTGTAAAATTATATTTTAGAAAATGTTGTTCTTACTGATTTATAGTCTTCAAATTCTCTTTTAATAAATCTATATATATTCCAATAGAAAATTATTCTCTTGTTGTAATGAAGTAGCTAATGAAAATTTTAGTAGAAAAACTAATGACAAAAAAACGATTAAGCAAATAATTACTATCAAAATAGCTCTCTTCTAGACATATTTGAGTGTACATAACATCTATTATAGTTATGATGATCATAAGTCCTTTATTTGACTGCTATTTTCGTAATAAGTGTTATAAAATTATGCATTTTTAAGGTATTTTTTATTTTCTTTGATGTCTTTTATTTTCCCACCGTAATTAGTGTATCATTGAGATAAATAATAAAAAGTAACATGATCAGTGAACCTATAATTCAATACTAATCAAGCAAACATGTAGACAGTCATATATAATATTTATAATGGGTTATGTACGATGATAGTCTAAGGATTATATCAACCAAATATTCAATTATATTACGTGTAAAAAGGTACTACTAATCAACACGTTTATTGAAATCATAATTTGAAATAATTTTATGGAATCTATTAACAATTTCACTAAATATGTTATAATAATTAAAATTACAAATTAAACAAGAATTTAACTGAATAAAAGTTATTCAATTGGTAACAAAACATTATAGTCTGAAAGAATAACTTACGTAAACTCACTACGTGTCACATAAATTTACATTGGATTTAACATTATTGTAATTCATTGTAATATCTTATTTTTTTTTATTTGTTAGTTATATGGTTTAAATGTAAACTACAATCTCACACGTTGCACGTGGAGAAGAATTTGCTTTTTATTTATTTTTTTATTAAAATTGATTGAAAAGGAAAATAATCAATAGTATTAAAGCAACAAGATTTGTAAAAATTAAAGAATATTCAATTCAAAGTTAATATCCCCCAATATTCATCGAATAACAAGGACTATCCTAAAAAAAATTAAGATACATTAAGGTTGATTAATTGTAATAATAATTGTAATAATTAATTGTTGCATTATATTATATTATTTTTATTATTCCCCTTTCTTTTTTGGTTATACAAAACAATACATACACGCACCCCGATTGTCCCGTTACAATATTTTTCTAAACGGTGACTCTTTCAGGTTCTTCAAGCTTTTAGTGATATAGCATCGTGAACTTCACAAAAATTATCATTTCTGAATGTTAGGATTCATTCTAAAAGTTATAAAGCAAAGATACCAATAAAAATTTATTTAACACAAAACTTTATCATCATCATCATTAGTATATTTCGAGCCTGTGACACCAAACATTTAAAATAAATAAAATTAATTTCACTTAAACACAAACAAATAGCAATTTATTATTTTTTAAAATAATAAAAACTTTATAAATGAAAAAATTACTTTCAAAAATTTAAATTAGGTTATAAAATTAGGAACTGAAAAAAAAATTGTTCCAGTATTACACTTCAAATTCCACTAAATGAAGCTGCTGTCGTGATCCATTCATTTGTAATATTTGAATGCTACTTAACATACAAAGTGATTTTTT
The DNA here is from genome assembly GCA_959609185.1 of Schmidtea polychroa. Taxonomy (NCBI): domain Eukaryota; kingdom Metazoa; phylum Platyhelminthes; order Tricladida; family Dugesiidae; genus Schmidtea; species Schmidtea polychroa. The sequence goes on from CAUHTR010001363.1 coordinate 18,192, forward strand.
ACTAATTTATTCCGTAAAATGAAAAAGAAATCCAGAATCTACTTATTTCTTGGAGTATTTTAATAATTGAACTATGTTAAAGCGGCTTTGGAATAATAATAATAATAATAATAATAATAATAATAATAATAATAATAATAATAATAATAATAATAATAATAATAATAATAATAATAATAATAATAATAATAATAATAATAATAATAATAATAATAATAATAATAATAATAATAATAATAATAATAATAATAATAATAATAATAATAATAATAAAACAATAAAACAATAAAATGATAATTTAAGCCTTTTGCTGCAAATAATGTATTTAATGAAAGAATTTTCGACTATACGATAGTCCTTGTCAATCTCCTGGAATTTAGCAATGTTCTTCCCCAAAATACCTTTCAATCTTTCTTTTATTTCTTTTCTCTTAATTCTCATTGGTTGTAAATATAATGAATTGTTTTACTAAAAATTTTTAATTTATTCTATTTTTTTTTAATTTCTTTATATATTGTCAGTTATTCTCAAAGTCAATGACAACAGATCAAATTCATGATTTCATTGATTTCTTCTTTAGTGTTGATCTTTGGCTGTCTGTTTATAATGAGAATTGCTTCTTTGATTCTGACATTTTTCTTTTGGATGTTTCCATTAGCTATGATTTCTATTGAAATATTTTTTCTTTCCTCTGTTGGCTGACACTGTCGGAGATGTCTGCCCAACGAGAAGAAAATACTCCAACATACGGGTTCTACAGAAAACCAGCTCGCAAAGAAATATTTATGCACCAAAGATCAGCGCTTCCATACTTACAGAAAGTACATGTCATAAGAAACGAGAAACGAAGAATAGCCAATCGATGCACGGAGAAAAACGAAAACTTTAAAGAGCAATCAAATTTCAATAAAATCCTACACCGAAACGGATACCAAGGTGAGGACATTGAAAGAATGAATTCTACCCCAAGAAGATCTAGGGAATTAACACAAAAGAATCAGAAATATTTCTATCTGAAAATCCCATTCATCAGTGACATACTCGACTTCAAGATCCTGAAAGAACTTAAACGTACCGGTCTTCCAATTCGGATAGCACATAAATCTTGGACATTGAGAAGGGCTCTGGCAGGCAACATAAATAGGGAAAACAATTGCACAGTGAAAAACTGCCAGACACCGAAAGATATGTGCTTTAGAAAAAACATCGTCTATTGCATCACGTGCAATATATGCAATGAAATCTACATTGGAAGTACCCTCAGGACATTGCACCAAAGAGTTAAAGAACATCTAGATCCTGGTGGAACATCCTCGTTGGGCAGACATCTCCGGCAGTGTCAGCCAACAGAGGAAAGAAAAAATATTTCAATAGAAATCATAGCTAATGGAAACATCCAAAAGAAAAATGTCAGAATCAAAGAAGCAATTCTCATTATAAACAGACAGCCAAAGATCAACACTAAAGAAGAAATCAATGAAATCATGAATTTGATCTGTTGTCATTGACTTTGAGAATAACTGACAATATATAAAGAAATTAAAAAAAAATAGAATAAATTAAAAATTTTTAGTAAAACAATTCATTATATTTACAACCAATGAGAATTAAGAGAAAAGAAATAAAAGAAAGATTGAAAGGTATTTTGGGGAAGAACATTGCTAAATTCCAGGAGATTGACAAGGACTATCGTATAGTCGAAAATTCTTTCATTAAATACATTATTTGCAGCAAAAGGCTTAAATTATCATTTTATTGTTTTAAATAATAAATGCTGCTACCAAGCAATCATCATTTAATAATAATAATAATAATAATAATAATAATAATAATAATAATAATAATAATAATAATAATAATAATAATAATAATAATAATAATAATAATAATAATAATAATAATAATAATAATAATAATAATAATAATAATAATAATAATAATAATAATAATAAAGTATAAAGTGATGATTTTTTGGTAGCAGCATTTATTATTAAAAACAATAAAGTGATAATATAAGCCTTTTGTTGAGAATAATGTATTTAATGAAAAAATTTCGACTATAAGATAATACTGGAATTTAGCAATCTTCTTCCCGAACATACATTTCTATCTTTCTTTTTTTTCTTTTTTCTTACTTCTCATTGGTTATAAATATAATATAATATATATAATATAAATTATATAATATATACTTTCTTTTTCTGAATTTTTAAAAATTTATTTAAAATTTAAAATCCAAAATCCAAAATCTAATTTAAAAATTAAAAATTGAAATAAATATCATTTAAAATTCAAAATGACACCAACTAAAATTTTAAAATTTTTAAGGCTTCTATAATTAGCCCTAAGAAGCCCACTTCAATAAAATATTTTAAAATATTTACAAAATGAAGCCTCCAATAAATATTTATATATGAGATTTAAATATTTTAATAAATGTGTCAATTTTGATTTTTAAATCCTATCTTTTGGTAGCATATGCTACTATTATCGATATAAATAAAGATACCAGATAATGTCGATGCATGATAGTGTATTTGAAAGTTCAGTCAGTTGGAAATGTTTATATGGTCGATTCTTCATGACAATAGAATAATGGATATCAAAAATATCTTAATTACTATTTGTCGATGAAATATAATCACAACGGCATTTGAACGGCTTTGAAGGATGTCAAATGTAAACGGAGGTCATCAAACCTTTTGATAAATTCGTCGGTGGATGGATTTTCTGATGTCAACGAATACCCTGCCTTTTTTTAGGAATTTCATGAAATTTATTTATAATTATTTTAGAATTATTTTGATATAATATAAGTCAGATATAGTTTTAATTATAATTAAATAATAAAATCAATCGCAAAAAAAGTATTCTAAACATTTCTTAAACAAATATCAGAAATTCTAATGAATATTTTACTTAATTTAACTCAAAACAAATCTTACAATGTTATTTAATTATTTTCATGACGGTTTAAAGTATTTTCTTGAAAAATATTTTTTTAAAAACATCTTCAGCGATCACTTTTTTTCAAAAAATTGTCTAAAATAAAATTATAGAAACGTATCTCAGCTGCGCATTTTTATATATCGAAAGTTTGCATGCGTTTAATTTGTATGTGTTATGTTTGTGTGCAGTATTTAATTTTTCTACCACTCTTTAAATTTCGACAGTGTAAAGCGTATCTTATTGCACTATTAATGAGAACATCAGCGTGAAATCAAAGTATGTATGTTTCTATAATGTAAGATTATTGATTTTTTTCGTATATTATTGGAAACTTATGTGAGTGGTTTCTGGTGTAGAAATAAGTGACTGGCATATGTGATGTGTTGCAGCTTTCTTGATGTTAATTGTCATAATTAGATTATTTTTGGGAAAGTCGCATCCGCCAGAGAAAATCAATTTTTAATGCAGGAAGTGACGTCTCGACATGACGTTTCATTCCATATATCTGAATTTTTATAGCCCATGTTCTGCTAAACTGGTTATCGGTAGTTCTAACTCGTCTAGTGCTATCAAAGATGGTACCCTACATTTAAAGTTTGCTCCGCTGTGCAATTGATGAGTGTGCGAGTGTGAACATCATTATGAATTATAAGTGACCTCCTAGATCTACTCTTCCAAAGGTTTTGTTGCCATTGTATCGTGTATTGTCGGAAGAATTAATTTTAATCTTATTTATGCTAATTTACTGTTGAATGCGCTTCAGAAAGTGGGTTGGTGAGTTTTTCGGCTCTCATAACGATATAATTTAACTGGATCATGCAATGCTATTTTTTGTCTTAGCGTTAGAGCTTTTCACCGTCAACATATCTCTCGCTTATTGTGGCACAAAAGGTTACAATATGAACTGCGAAAGATGATCGATATCAACCTCCTGTAGGTCAGAATGTGTAATATATGTTGCTGACTTGCTGATGTTGGCTGTAGGCCGACAAAAACCTGTTAATTTTTGTAAGTTATTTTACGGTTACGAAATTATTTCATAAAAAAAGAAACTTAAATGATATTACATTTAATTAATACATGAATTATCGAATACAAAAAATGTTTTCTTTCATTTTATTGTGACCAAAATGTGCTTGCTTATATACTCTGATTTTGGTGTGCAAGTTTGAGTGTAAGGTTTGATGCATTTAAATTAATTCGAGTTCTTGTAAATTAATTTATTTTCTGATTAAATTTTCATCAATTCTAATTGCTATTTTCTATTATTTATTTTATTTACTACTTTTTATATTTTACTTAATTTTTATTTATTGCGGCGCCATGATCGATTTTGTAAATTTCGCAAATTTTATACATATTTTTTATTATTCTTCATTTAATTTTAATTTTTTACTTTTTATAATTCATTTTATTTTTTATTAATATTTTCTATTTATCGCCGTGTATTCGAAGTTATGTTAGTTGTGTGATTTATTAATGTTTATTTCATGCTTTACCTTTTGCCTTTGTTATTTATTTTAATTAATATTTATGTTACTCAATTATAATGATATGTTTGTACCTTTTTTGGTGTTTATTTGCTTGTTTGGCTTTTGAATTTACTCAAGGTTTAGTTTTATGTCATCTTCGCACATTTTTAATCAGTATATAATCATTTTATGCCCAATATAAAAATAATAAAAATAATAATAATAATAATAATAATAATAATAATAATAATAATAATAATAATAATAATAATAATAATAATAATAATAATAATAATAATAATAATAATAATAATTATAAAAATAGTAATAATTATTATAATTATAACAATTGATACCCACCTGTATCCGAGAGTTACAGAAATAACTAATAAGTGTTATTTAATAATAATTTCTTTATGAACAAAAAAATGAATAACTTGTATTTTCTATCTTAATAAAAACTTTGAGAATGCTGAAATTAAATAAACTTATTCAATCTATTATTATCTATATTATTATCTTTATATTTTTATGTACATTTTATAAAATTTGTTTCTCTATATTAATAATTAACAATTTTTATCAAAAGCACCGTATGAATATTTTGATAAATTAATTACAAATTCATTTTTTAATATTCTAAAAAAGAAAAATCAGGAAGACATTATTAAAAGTCTTCTCTTTTAATTTTTTATTGCATGACTTCTTGATTTAAATGCAAGAATTTGTTCTTATATGAAATCTAAAATTAAAACTGGAGGAAGTTAATATTTTAAATTCGCCTAAATAATATTTTAATTCACTTGAAAAGATTATTGATAATATTTGAGATAAAAATATATCTGAATATCCAGTTTCGGTAAATTAGAAATTAAAATTTTCTTTTGAAATAATTTTTTAACTAAATTTAGATTAAGTGAAGTTGATTAATTATTTTTTGTGATTGGAATCTATTGGAATCTATACAATAAAACTTTATTATATATATACATAATTAATTTTTAATATAAATAATTAAAATATTTTTGTAATTACAGATTTTAATAAGTAATAATTTTAATAATAAAAAATTTTAAATTAAGCAACGCTTCTTTGTACATTAACCAATCGGGAGCTGTTCATGCTAACTGTATAAAAGTTTAAAAATTCTATCTGATACATCTAGTTTTTTGGAATAGTGTCATCTATAATAATCTATATTATATTAGATGTTTGATTTCTTGAATTAATTACATCCATATTTAAAAAAAACAAAACTATATTTTTAAAAACAACAAAATCTCTCTTATTTAAACAATCTCTGTTTTTAGCTTTGAGGATATTTTTGCTAGGGAATATTCGTACACAAGTATTCAATAAATATTTTATATTTTTATTTTCAATCATTCTTAAATATATTTAATTATTATTTTAATTTATAATTTTATATCTACTTTTATTATATTATTTAAATCTATTTAAATCTGGAAATTAAATACTAATTCTATTTAATTACTTTCACATAATAGAAACATATATAATTTGATTTTTATTTTTGCAAAGAATAACATTATTTACACAAGGTTATTTTACACAAGGAAATAAGGCAGGCCGGCGCACTGAACCAAGTCTGCTTTGGCGTCCTCTTCGTTTTCATGTGTTAAAAGATGATGTCAGTTCAAAAATAAAAATCTCTGTTCATTTTCTTAATTTTATTAAAATATATAGAAACACAATTTATTATTTTTGTTTTAACAAAAAATTATAATTTTTTTTTAAAGCTTCAAAGTAGTGGAATATCTATGCACCCCAACACCCACACCCTAAAAAATATGCTCTATATCTACATGTTTTCTTCATTTAACACCCTGGTTTAACCTAAATCCTTCATTTTTAAGGATTTTTAATTTTACCCCCAAATCCACTTTATTTTTTAGCATTAATTTATTTAGTTTTTTAACATAAAACTTTAAAAACAAACTAGAAATCAATGTGACTATAGATTATAATTTCAGGGTGGTGGGCGTTGGGGTGCATAGATATTCCACTACTATAGCCAGTTTGGCAAATCCAAGCCGGCTTTCCTTAAAAAATTAAAAATGTGATTCAAGTTCTTTAATTCTTTCCTTTATTCTTTAATCTTATCTAGTCTTTTATTCATCGAACCTTTACAGCATTTATATAAAAATGTCTATACTTTTCATTTTCTATCATTAATTCCTTAATGTATTCTAATGGATTTTCTTCTCTTCTTTTATTCTTTTATATCTAACTTCATTCAATTCATTTTCCATTCTTCATTCATTTTTAATAAATCTATTTTTATTGATTTTTTAATATATAAAAATGAATAATATAAATCTTAAAATTCATAGAAAAAAATAATTAAATCTTGATTATAATAAAGAATTTACTCATGAAATCAAGAAAAATGATATTTTAAAATCTCGCCAACTTCAGGATCTATTGCAAACTTAATCGTAGGGGTGATATAGTTTTTCAATCTCTTCAAACATCAAACCCCAATAGATATTTGTAATGCCAAATTATATTATAAAATTGAATTAGAAATTGAAGTAAACAAAGATATAACCCTAGAAAATAATTTCTTTCCAATTTATTCTCCAACATGAGATTAAAACTAGGATCATCAGAAATTGAAACTGTTTTACATCCAGGAGTATATTCTACAATGTAAATTTTATTTTGACTGGTTGTGATTATAAAAACGAATATGGTGAATTAACAGGTTGGATTCCTGATGTTAATAAAGGAGATTTAGATAAAGATGGTTTAGATATAAATTATGCTTACTATAAAAGAGCTGAACTTTATAAGTTGAAAAAATTTGAAGGTTATTTTGAATTAAAACACTTGTTCGGATTCCTTCAAAACTATAACCGGGTGCTCCATAATGTTTTTATAGAACTCATCTGTAATAGACTAGAAGGTGATAAAAGATTGTTCTATGGAGCTGCAGATACAAAAGCTAAATTAAAATTATCAACACTTGAATTGCATATACCTGAATGGACATTAAATCCACATTCTGAAATCAAACTCCTTGAAAGATTAAATTCCAACAAATCTATAAATGTAAATTATTTAAATCGAATCTGTAGTGAATTTAGTATGACAGAGGGTTCAACATATTCTATAAAGGTAGCAAATTTAGCATACCGACCAAGATATATCTTGATTGGATTCAAAGAAACAGATTCATCTTTCCAAAAAAATAACAATCTATTTATTCAAAAGATTGGAAATGATAAGTTAAAAACAATCCAAATTCAATTAAATAGTTCTTATTATCCAATAAATAGAATGGAATTTAATATTGAAAATAATGAAAACATATTCCCATATCTAAATTATATTGGAACATGTTATGATTTCAAAGTTGAACCGCAATTAAGTTTAGAAGATTTCAAAAATTTATATTCTATATTTTGTATAAATGTATCAGACCAAGATGATCGCCTAGCTATAAATAATGTTGATGTTACACTTCATGTAACAAAGGATTCTAATTTTAAAGCTAAAGTATATACATTAATATTAGAAGAAAAGAAAATAGAAATGAAATTATATGGTGGAAGATTTCAATTATTGAAAATGTTAGGGGAGATTCCCAATAAAAAGATTCTTCTTCATAAAAAACTTTTTAAAATGAGTAAATATTGGACATGTGAAAGTTGTAATTGTCAAGTTACAAGACATCACAAAGCAAATCATCTCAAAACTAAAAACATATGAGAGTTGATATTACAGGAGGCGATCTTCAATCTTCAAAAACAACATCTAGAATCCTTAAACTCTTTACTACAGAAAAAATATCCAGGTGAAAGACATTTATTTAAACACAATTATACTGGGCCAGGAACAAGATTAGATATTAGATTAGATGAAAATAATAATCCTAAACAAGGAGAAGAACCAATAAATAGAATCGACCAAGCAGCTTTAAAAACATGATATTGCTTACAATTCAACAAATCTTAGAGATAGACATGTTGCAGATGTGAATTTAATACATGATTTAAATAATATACAAAATCCATCAACCCAAGAAAAGATTCAAAGAGCTCTAGTTAAATTAGCAATGAAAGGTAAGATTTTCATAGGCTTAGGACACAGTCCGATCACCATGGGTGCAAGACTTCCTAGGAAAGCAAAAGATGTTGCTAATAAAAAGATTATCGAACAAGCAGACGCTGAAAGATCCCTCGAGAGTACAACCAAGACTAGTTTACAAACCCCAACAGAATCAGAAATAAAATATGCAAATGAATTACACCATGAATTTAGAAAAAATAAAAAATATTTAAAAGTTCAAGTACATGAAAAAGATCAAACATGGTCTGCTGATTTAGTCTTTATGCCCAAATCATCAGACCCTGAAAAATATAAAATAATTTTAACAGTAATAGATTTATATACAAGATTTGCTTTTGCAAGGTGTTTAGAAAATAAAACAGGATATTCAATTACAGAAGCATTTGAAAATATATTTGAAGAATATCAAAGAATTCCAAATATTTATGGTGTGATAAAGGAACAGAATTTTATAACAAAGTTTTTACAAAGTTTTTAAATGAAAATGATATTAAATTATATTCAACAGAAAACGAAGGAAAAGCAGTTGTGGTTGAAAGATTAAATAGAACATTAAAAAATAAAATGTGGAAATATTTTACTGCTATTGGAAAACAAAAATGGAACAATGAATTGTTACAAAAGATTGTAAATGAATATAATAATGATGTACATAGTTCTATAAAATCAACACCTTTAAATGCTTCCTTGAATCCTGAAACAGTTAAAGTGGTAAATATTGAAAATGATACAACCCCTATAAAACCAAAATTTAAAATTGGTGACCGCGTAAGAATATTTAAATATAAAAATAAATTTGAAAAAGGATTCACAGCAAAATGGACAAATGAAATTTTTATTATAAATAAAATACATCATACAACTCCAATACATATGGTATCATCGATTTAAATAATGAAAAAATATTAGGTAGATTTTATAATAATGAACTACAGAAAACAGATTTTTAAGTCGACAAGCCCTAAAACAAACTTTTCCATATTTCAGCTTTCTTCTCTATCCAAATAAATATAATTATATTTTTCTTTCCAATGATTATCAACAACATATCAAACATATTCTTATCAGGTTCAACATTTGAAAATAAATCATTATAAATCATATTCTTATCACGGCGATCTAATTTAAAAAATATAAAACAATTAGAATTATTTCTTATTGAATTTTTATCTAAAGCATAATATGTTTGAGATATATAAATAACATTACAATTATTATGTCGACCTCGTGTAAAGTAACTCTTTGAATCTCTGATTTTTCATATTAACAACATCATCAAATATAACTAGATTCTTTTATCTTTAGGAAGTAAATCACAATGTAAAACATCTTCGGTTTATTAGAGAATAAAACCTGAATTCCTTCATCTTCACAAATATAATCATTTTTATTATTAATATCTGATTCTAAAATCTTTCCTTATACCAATCAACCATATCACAAGGTTGAAAAACTTCTTCAGGACATCTATGTTGATTTTAAAAATATAATTATAGCTTTTTTAGTTAATTTATTTTCAAATCCACATTTCAAAAGTTGTAATTCCGGTTGGTTAATGGTTGTAGAATAAAAGATTAAATTATTATAATCTAAAAAATCATCTTCAAGCAACATCCTCAAAAGAAGTACATTCTTTCCACATCCAGAAGAACCAACAATTAATAATCTAAAATTATCAGGAAATACTTTATTATTAAATTTACTCTTATGTCTATTTAAAATTGGTTTCCAAACATCCATTTTGTTTATTATAAAATGACAACTGGGGAACCTTCGGAAGAATCTTTGCAAGAATTAATAAATTCAAATAAAAATAAATGGGTTGTAATCAGTGGTAAAAAATATTTATTGGAAAACATGTAAAGAACAAGTTAAAGAACATATGAAGACTGGTGGAAAGGGTCACGAGGGAGGTTTTCTTCCTTTAGCTGCTTTAATTCCAGCTATTATTGCTGAATAACTGGTGCCTACAGGAATAGCTACAGGAATAGCAAAAAACTGTAAGCAATTCAAGAGATGCTAGAAATAAAGAATTAGAAAAAGAAAAACTAGAAGCTGAGATTAAGAATTTAAAGGGTCAAAAGGGCCAAGGTCTCTATCTTAATCCTTATCAAGAGTGTTTGCAAAAGGGAGAGGGGTCCGTTGGAAAAGGCCTCTATCTTGATCCTTATAAAGGTCGTGGTTTAAATGATTTTTTACAAATCAAATTTCAACATCTGAATCTTTATCTTCAAAAGATAAAGATGATTTTAAAAAAATATGTAAATCTTTAAAGAATGGGTGTATTTGTAAAACTAAAAATGAAAGGGTTTATACTTAAAACCTTGGCCCAATTGATCCAACGGACCATTTTTAATACCATTAAAATGGTATATGAAGAAAGATTAGCACTTTTAAAAAATTACAATCAGAACAAGATAAATATAATAAAAAAGATACAACTCAACACGCTGAATCTATAATATTAAATGAGGTAATCCAAAAACAACAGAGGCCAACAATTAAAGCTATAGAGGGGCTTATCCCTCCTGAACATAAAGCTATAGAAACCCCAAAAAGGAATTACTAGATTAGTAGGAAAAAAACGTAGAAATAATATTGATTTAGAAGAAGATGAATTTCTTTCAAGATTAACACCTCATAAGACTCCAATTAATTTTAAAATTAATACATCACTAGCTCCATCAATTATACCTACTATAGGTTATGATCCTAGAGGTTTTCAAACAATAACAATTAATAATCAAAAATTTTATATATATTTAAATTCAGAAAATAATCCATCGATTATTTCAACAAATACTTTTATGAATAGAGAGCGTGTTGACATTGAACTTTCAGATGATTTTCATGGATTAATTTCTGGATATATTCCAGATGGTGTCAAGAATGAAGAAATTGATAAATATTTAAACTTAATAAAATTAATAAATGGTAGCCCTAAAGCAAAATATATTCAAGATTTAAAGAAATATAGAGATAGAGATAAAACAATCCCTCAAATTCAAATCATAGAAGAACCAAGAAGGACAGGGATTTAGTAATAACCCTATAAATCTTTTATTGAATTAAGAAAACTATTAGCTGCAAGGAAAGCAGGACATAATAATTTAGATTCTGATATTTTAAAGATTTCTAAAGATTTGTTAAAACAAGGAATAATTTCAAAAGATAAATTTAATAAGTATATAAAATGACTCCCTCTATATTAGATTTTTTAAAACATTTGGAATAAATACAAAAACAAATTTTGATTTAAAAGATTATGCTAGAGATTTAAATTTAAAAATAAAAATATTAATGAATGATGAATTATCGAGTCTGGAGGGCATTCTGAAAGAAACTCCAATGAATATAATAATCAATTATCAAAATTCAAATGAAAAAGGATCTCATTGGGTTTGTATACATACGCAGAGAATCTACTTTGATCCTTTTGGAATTAAACCTACTAAAGAAGTTGAAGATTATCTCTTGGAGGGGTACACTTTTAACTCTTTACAAGTTCAACCTTGGAATACTAAAATATGTGGGGTTCTATGTTTATATGTTTTGTATAGATTAAATCGAGAGGAGGAATCTCGAGAGGACTTTGAATCTATAATTGAAGAAATTTATAATGATTTAAAATCTCTATTATAAAAATGGAGTCTTACAAACCTTTGGATGATAATTTAAAAAAAATGGTAAACATTATGTCACATAAATATTCAAGAACTTTATTAATAAATTCAAAAGAATCAGATTTTACTATAAATTTTGAAGACTCAATAAATTTAGATCAAGATTTAAATTATGAATTAGGACTCCTTTGGTTTTCCTGTTTTAATACTATTTTTAATATAAATAATGATAATAATATTTTTTATATGCTTACAAAGGATAAAACACCCCCGGGTAATTAATGATTTCACCACTATAACAATCGAAGCAGGATCATATGAAATAACAGATTTAGCTAAAACAATTCTAAAAGAAACAAATGGAAATGTAGAAATAAAAGTAGAGAATCAAACTTCAAAATGTATTGTAACTTTAAAAACCGTTGGACTTGCGTTTACTAAATCTAGTTTCTTTATACTATTTTAGGTTTTGAATCTAAAGAATACCATTCATCAGCCACAGGGTCTCCAACACATTTTAAATCTAAAAATATTATACAAATAACAAATACAAATTCTATAAATATAGAGTGTGATTGTATAATGGGATCATATAATAATGGTAAACATGCAAATATTTTATATTCCTTTCCTTCTAATACCGTGCGAATGGGATATAAAATGGTTGAAAGAATGAATCCCCCAAATTATTTACCTTTATGTAGAAAAAATATAATGGATATTAGTTTTAGAATTGTTGATGAAAATGGAGAGTTGATTAGTTTTAATGGAGAAAAGATTTTAATGTATTTACATTTGAAACAAGTCTAAGGATTTAACTACTATAAAAATGAATAATGCTAGTTTTAACAAGTTGGGATTATATAATAATGGATTAAAAGATGAAGATGTTATATTTCTTACAGAAAAAAGATATATTAATGAAAGAGGAGATTCAATGAAGGGAGACTTAAGTATGAATGGACACAAGATAAAAGATTTATCTTTACCAATTGGTGAAGCTGATGCAGTTAATAGAGGATATGTAGATAAAAAAATAATTGAAATTAATAAATTACAAACACAGATAGAGAGTAAAATTAAAGCTTTAACTGATGGTTATGATACACTTATACGTTCTAATAATGCTTTGAAATATAATTTTATTAATTTAGAATCCAAACTTAATAAATTACAAACCCAGTTAAATGAAGAAACTCAAAAAGTTAAGGATGAAAGACTTAAAGATAAACAAATTATGAATACTAAATTTAATACAATATATAATATAATAAATGAGATGATTACATCATTTAATAAAAGAATTTCAAATTTAGAGTCTCATGGAACACACATTAACACCACACATAGTATTAGAAAAAGAGCTGCTGAATTAGAACAGAATAAAACATTATTACCCCATACATATAAACATTTTATAGAACCAAGTTTAATAACAACAAATAGTAAAGAATGGAGTGTTTTTATGGTTGTAAAAATCCTTGATCCTTATTTCTTTTTGTTTGATGATGATAATGAAAGAATGAAATGGTTTTGTGAAATGTGATTATAATAGTAAGCTTGAAAAGGGTGATGTTATAATGACTAGTTATGATTTACCACACGGAGATTGGTATGTTAATACTCATTCACATGGACTACATAAAGTTAAAAGTAAGAATATTCATTTTTCTAGTTCACTTGTACAATATATAGATTTAATATTTTATGAAAAAAAGGTTGATGTTGATGAAGTTCGTAGAGGGTTGAGAGAATTGTATAAAGATATCCTCTCAACAAGAGTTTCTTTTGATATCCGAGTATTGGTGCCAGATAAAGTCTTGTTAAGGACATAGTTATTTTTTTAAATATTAAAATGGAAAGAGAAAAAATTTACCCAGAATTATCAGGAGTTGGATATAAAGACTTAAAACCTTCTGCTCCTTCTGAATTAGAAGTCATGAGAGTAAAAGAATTTAAATCTGAAACCTTACATTTAAAAGACTTATTAAAGCATTATAAAAAAATTAAAAATCGATGGAATAGAGGAGATACAGCTTTAAAAATTATAGGTTTATCTTTAGGATTTACATCTGCAATCTTGACAATAATTCTTCCTTTAACACTTCCAGCTTTAAGTCTTGTACCGGTTGTACTTGGAAGTATTTCTGTTGCAGACGGATTCATTACAGAAATGGTTTCAGTGACTTATACTTCAAAAAAGAAAAGCTTATATCGCGAAGTATGTCAAAGTATAGAATTAGGAATTTCAAAATTATATTTATTCCAATTGAAAGCCTTAGAAGATGGAGTATTAACAGATGAAGAAATAATGAAATCAAATCAAATAATTCAAGATATAAAGAATGAGGTTATAAGAATGAAGTCAGGAGAAGGAAAAGAGAATAAGAAATATATAACAAAGAAAGTTCAAAGAGAAAAATGGTTAACGCAGTACCAGAAGGATTCTTACTAGTTACTTCGTATTAATTAACCCCTATAAAATGGATGTCTTTTTGAAAAAAGTAGATCAAGTTGCAGTGGTTGATACTTCAAAATTAAACATGTTTTTATTAAAAGAAAAAGCTTTAGAGTTTACAAGGATTAAAAGTGAAAATCCTAATTTTACTCAAGTAACAATATGTAAAATGATGGGTATTTCAGATTCTACTATGAGAAGAGTTAGAAATGATTTAGGAATTCCTTCTCCTTTTAGAAGAAATAATACACAGTTCCAGACGAAGTCTAAGAATATGAAGTCTAAGAATACAAAGTCTAAGAATACAGAGTCTAAGAATACAAAGTCTAAGAATACGCAGTTCCAGACAGAGTCTAAGAATAATGAGACAGACAAGAAGATAAGTAAATTTAAAAATATTAATAAAGATTATTTAGCATCAGGAATTGAAGATGAAGAAGACACAGAGGAGGAAGAAATTAAAACTGAAAATCAAATGAATAGACTTTTTCAAAAGTAAGCATAAGAAATGAATCCAACAGAGTATATTAATAAAAATAATTTAAAACCAACTTGTCGGGAGGTTTTACTAGATTTTAATAAAAAAGATAAAAAGGATAAAAATCTTTATGTTGAAAACCTTTTAATTTATAAAGTCGCAGCTGATCATCTTCTTAAGGAGTATGAACAGAAAATAAAACATCTTGAAAATAAAAATAAATTAATACAGTCATATGTAGGAAAAGTTTTATTTCATTCTCGGAGATAACCTCGGAAATAATCTAATAATATAAAAATAAAATATTTGTATCAATAGGGTCAGAGTTATAAAAATTATAAAAATTATAATAAATTTAATTTTTAAATCATATAGATCTTTTTTTAATCTAGTAATATTTTTTATAATTTCAAAAATATTATTTTCTTGATTTTTGGTTTCCATCAATTTTATAGATCATAATTTCCCAGAACCCTTTCCCAGAACCCTAGAATCCTTTCCTAGACCAATCGTAATTGATTTATAGGAGTGTCTACAGTAATAATATCTTTTAACATTAATCTATGAGCTTTAAAGTCTTCTGGTGATAGTCCTTGGATATATTCTGGATCGGTATTAAAATATTTAAGTTCTATAGGTTTTATATTTTGAACTTGATTATATAAAGGAAGCTTAGGATCTGACTCAGGATCTGATTCAGGATATGACTCAGGATATTGGATTTCAACATTAGCAATATCAAGATCAGTAATCTCTAGGTCAGTGTTTCCCAATTTATTTTTCGCGCGACACAGTATTCAAACTGACCCCTTTCTGTGACACAGTGGATTTTTTATGAGAGCGATATGTGAAAACTAAAAAATTTTTTATTCTTTTTTTTTATTTTGTTTTTTTATTCTTTCTTTTTAATTTATATGTTTTTTTGTATATACTGTTTTTAATAATAATATTAATATTTTTTATAAGATAATTAAAGAAATTATTAAAAAATTAAGAAATTTCAATATTTTTAAATAATAGTTTTTCTGTTCTTTTTTTTGTTTTTATATCAACAGTACATAAGTATATTATTTTTGTTTTATATTTTTTTTGTATGTTTTTACATAAATAATTCAAGAAACTTTCAAATTGCACGTAATTAAATAAAATAATGGTCGAAATAAACTGAAATATTATCATACAGAACTAAAATTAATATAATACACAACAACATAACATCAAAATTTTATTTTGCCAAAATTAGTGAGAGATATGTGCACGTTGTTCGGAACACAGCTTTTTTATTCGAGGTCGAATCTTCGATAAAGCAACTCTAAGTTCTTCTTCAACAGATAATAGCCTCTCTCGTTTTTTGTTTTTTATTTCATTTAAAGCTGAAAAACCCAATTCGCATAAATAAGAACTTGAAAAAGGTAATAGCACATTCAAAGCTTTTTTTGACAATATTGGACTTTCTTTTTCTATTCCGACCCAAAAATTACATAAATCTTCATCATTAAATTTCATTAGAAGAGTTCGGTCATTTTGCATTTCTAAAATTTCTTCTTCCTCTTCTAGTGAAAATGTTGTTGTATCCAAATTGCTGCTAAAAGGGTTTCGCACCCAATCAAAACTATTAATGTTAAGTGATGGAAAGTAAAGGTCAATTTTCTGATCAAGTAAATTTAATGTTTCCGTAATCAGTGTTAAAACTTCGGAATTGAAACAAGATTTTGATATGCAGGGAAACATGTCTAGGTTACCTTGCAAAACCCGCCGCTTCCACATATTTAGTTTACTCTTAAAAATATTTAATTTATCAGTAGAACTGAGAATATTTTCTTGTTTTCCTTGCATACTCGAATTTAATTGATTAAGATGTAAAAAAATGTCCGTCAAAAAAGCAACTTTTGAGCACCAAATATCATCACTTAATAAATCACAGAACTCATAGTTATTCATTGTGAAAAATATCAAAATTTCATTTCGCAGTTCATAGAACCGTGTCAGAATGTTCCCTTTGGAAAGCCATCGAATTTCAGTATGGATAAGCAATGTCAAGTGATTGGCTTCCAACGATTCACACAATTTCGAAAACAAGCGTATGTTTTTTGGCTTGCTCTTGATATAATTTATCATTTTTATTACTTGATCAAGTATTATTTTCAAATCATCGGCAATACATTTCGCTACCAATGCTTCTCGGTGTAAAAAGCAATGAGTTGTTATAATGTGTGGGTTTTGTCCCTTAGCAATCGTTAAGAATCCCTTCACGGAACCTGTCATAGATGGGGCACCATCAGTGCAAATACTATTACACAATTTCCATGAAATTCCATATTTTCCCAGATAATCATTAATAACTTTGAATATATCCTTACCAGTTGTAGTTTCAGTTAATTCTTTACAACAAAAAAACTGATTAATTATACTTCCATTATATACGAATCTTATGAATGCTAGAAGTTGGGCTTTTCCGCTAATATCTGTTGATTCGTCTACTTGTAGGGCAAATACTTTACCTGAAGTAATTTCTTCAATTACCTGTTGCTCAATATCATCTGACATGGTTAAAATTCTCCGACTGATTGTATTATTCGAAAGAGGTACTTTCTTAATTTCCTTTTCCGCCTCCTCTCCTATCATGGTCTTAACTATAATTTGACAAGCGGGCAAAATAAGACTCTCAGCTATAAGGTGAGATTTCTTCTTTGTTGCAATTAATTCCGCAATAAGATAACTTGCCTCTTGAGCTTTTTCGGATACTTTTACTGTTTTTACAAATGCGTTTCTTTGAATTTTTTAGAGTCCAAAATTCTCTGAAAATAATCCGAAGTTTTGTTAGTTAAATGCGAATGTCTTAATTGAAAATGCCGTTCCAATTTATTTGGAACCATTGATTCATTTGATAACTTTTCATCGCACACAACACAAATTGGAATTGGGCATGTCTCACTACCAACGTATGAAAATCCCATATTTAGATAAGATATATTATATTTTCGGCAAGCTCTAACTTTTTTTGAGGATTTATTTGCATCGCTTTCGAAACAATCTTTTGAAGTTGATGTTGGCATTGCATTTACTGTTGCCGAATTATCAGAATTAATTGCAATATTTAATTCCTCTACTTCATCGTTTGCTGACCTTTTTCGAATTATAAACTTGTCCATCATGGATATTTTTATTGAAACACTTTTAAACAATAAAATTTACTACTATTACTGTCTATTAAAAATAATTTACTTTAACTATGAAATGTTATCGGGTCATGCATTAAATACGTGCCAAGTAGTGTTATTTGAATTAGAAAAACAACTAAATTCAATGCATATGTACTGTTTAGTTTCTTTGACACATAATTTGTTTTAGGAAACCTTTTAGTATTATTATTGTTCAAAATAAATTATCATTAAAAAAATTAATATCAAGTTAACCATAAAAAATATAGTTTTTGAACCTCTCTCTATTATTTATATTCTATACTTAAATCTTATTTATATTACAAAGAAGTTAATGGCCTACTTAGTAACGAAAATCTTCTTTTGGAATTTTTTTTAAGACTTAAGACTATATAATTTTTTTTACAATTTTGCGACACACTTAGAGCCCTTGTGTGACACACCAGTGTGTCGCGACACACCTTTTGGGAATCACTGCTCTAGGTTATAAATTTCATTTATTTTATCGAGATTTTTTATTATTGGAATTAAATCATTTCCAATAGGTAATGTTGTCTTCAAGTCAGAAAGTATAAATCTTTTATCATCATAATTTGTTATAGCAATCTTGTTACACTCTTCAAGATACATGTTATGTTTCTCTGATTTAAGATGATGTGTTTTAGCAATTTTATTTTTATAATTTATATTTAATGAATCTTTATATTCTTGATGTGTGAAGGTCTTTGATACTGATTTTTGAATTCCTTTACTTTTATTTTCTTTATATGTTTTCTCTTGCTCTGGGAATACAGGATATTCAAATGTGTGATCTATCTCTTCCCCCTCAGCCGTTATAATTTTTATTGTATGTTCTTTCATCTTTGGTTTATCTTTCATTTCAAGTGAATATTGTTTTGGACGAATAAACACTCCTCCAGTTATTGGAGTATTTGGTTTTTCATCTTTAAAAGTAAATAATTCTCCAGAGTTGTTTATTAATTTATTTAAGGTTTCGGAGTCACTTATTTCCTTTTTTAAATTTTCACTATGAATTTTTAAAAACATACTATCAGTGTCCATAGCATGCATAGATATTCGATCTTTAAAGTGAGGTACTAGAACATCATAATAAGTCTCATACATCTGCAGCTTTGAAAGTTCTAAAATTGTAAAACCTATAAAGATTGGTTTATTATAAGTTTTTACAGAATTTTTAATCTCTATGGCTATAAGATTGCTAGAGAATATTTCTGCATTTTTAAATGTGGGCTTTCCAATTATTCGATTATATTTATTAAGATCATTGGGTGTATTTGTTAAAAGTTCTACTCGGGTATATTTATCAATATTCTCCATGGTCTTTCCAAAGACTGCATTGTTTAAAAGTTTATAGATCATATCAAGAAAAGCATTTCCAGATTTCTTTGCTGCATTTCTTTTAGATATATTTCCCTCGATGAATTTTTTCATAAAAGGAGCTTGTCTGAATTTTATAATACTATGAACTTTATTTAAAACCATTCCATGTGATAGGTAAAACTGGAGTAAGCGATAATGACAAAGATAATATGTTTTATCAGTTTGATCACATAAAAGTTTTTTATTTGGTCTTCTATTCTGGGAGATCTGCCATTTTGATAGTTCTTCAAGAGAGATCTTTCTTCTTATAGGAGCAAATGGAAAATATTTAGTTTTAGATTTTATTTTATCTGGATATTTGAGATCACATTCTACAACATATCCATATTCTGAATTTTTTGGTGTTTTTAGGATTTCTTGTATTAATTCCTCATTGGGTTCTTTCCAGGAGAACTTACCAATTGGAAGGTATTGAGTCATTACTCCTGCGTATAAAGCTGTTGCATCTATATACATTATTTCAGAAGGATTAGAAATACCTTCCATTATTTCCTTGAGATCATCTTGATCAGTTATTTCTATATATAGAGCATCAGGATCTTTAAAGAATTTATGGAAAAAGACTGTAAAATTATTTGCATTTATTTCACTATTCCCTTGTACTGAAGAAATACCTCCCCGGATATTATGTTTAAATATATTAAACATGTCAAGATCACATAATAATTCTATAATTTTATTTCTTGATGCTATCTCATCAGTCCATATAGTATATAATAATATATCCCAAGCTAGAGAGGGAGCAGTTATATAATTATATGGTTTTAATTCAAAAGCTTTTGAAAATGTCTCAAAGCAATCAGCTAAGATATAAACATCTAATGAAAGATACATGTCAGTATATTCTCCAAGGTTTTTACAATTGAATAGATTCCACATTTTAACTGCTCGAGAATATTCCTGATCTGAAATCCCTGCTTGTTGTAATACAGAAAAGAAATCTTCTTTCCTGGGTAGTAATTCATTATATTTTTCAAAAGAGTCTATATAATCATAAGGATAGATTCCTTTTGCTAGACAGGTGGGATACTCTTCTAGAGGAATATTTTTTAATAATAAATATTCTTTTGTATGTTTAAAATCCTCTGGGTTCATGTTTTTAGCAATGGAATCTAGAGACATCCCTAAGAAATTTAACGAGTCTAAAAATTTGAAACATCCATATTTAATGCTTTTATATTTCTCTTTTGTAAGTCCAATAACTTTAAAAGAGTTTTTAGCATTAGCAGCTAGATGTTTTATAAACAGATGGATATCATAACCGAAAAGATTATGGAATATAAATGGTATATGAGTTGGTTTTCTACAATTGAGATTACATTTTTTATGGGCTGCACCCCGATAATTATTTTCTCTTTTAAAATGATCATGGTCTGGAACTTTTTGAGTGTTCAATCTCTGGGTATTCATTCCTTCTCGAATTGAAACCTGAATATTTTCATTATTTAAATGTTCATGAAGTAATCGGGTTTCTTCTTCACTATCTCTCTCCTCATGATCCTCATGATCCTCATGAATTGAATCCTCATGAATTGAATCCTCATGATCCTCAGAGAGGTCCTCAGAGAGGTCCTCAGAGAGATCCTCAAACTCTTGTTTACACATCCAACAATGTGTTGCATTTTATATTCTTCCTCTTGTTCCTCTGAAAATTTTTTGGGGAAGTTTGTTTTTAATATTATAAACAAATCATGTTCTAGTTCATTTAAATCTTTAACAAAATGGTCTAGAACCTCTTGTTCACAAGATCCTCTAAATGTGTATTCTCTATCTCCCACAAGTTGAGGGTAGTTGGTTTTAAAAAAGATTTTATATGCAGAGGGTAATTGTTTTGTTAGTTTTACACTATTAGTATTTGTGCGTCTTAGTTTTACATTTATAGCTTCAAAATCAGAATAAACCACTCCTAATGTTTCTAATAGATTGGAATAATTTTTAAACTCCATACAAGCATTTTTCTTGAGTGGCATTTTTATTAAAGCAGGTTGATTCTTACAACAGAGTCTCTCATGTTTAATAGCAGCAAGTTTTGAACTTGAATGATATAGACATCTTTTACAACATATCCCTCCACGAGTGAAAGTATTTCCTTTCATAAAACTTTGAAAATTCTTTATTAGAATATAATGAAGTTTTTTCTCTATGCTCTCTATATCTCCCTGAGGATCTCTCTGAGGATCTCTCTGAGGATCTCTCTGAGGATCTCCCTGAGGATCTCTCTGAGGATCTCTCTGAGGATGTATGGTTTGAACATCTTCTCCATATTCTTCATCTCCATCAAAATCTTCTTCTGGCATGTCTTCTTCTAATATTAAAAGATTTACTTCTCTATTTTTATCTAAGATTTCCATGTTAGAAATATAAATAGGAATAATCTGTTTATAATTTTTATTTTTTCTAGATTTTGTAATTTTGGTTGGAATGTATTGATAAATATTAATTTTAAGATTGTTTAGTTTTTCAAATGCTGGAACATCTTCAATTTTCATTGGGTGTTCGAATCCTGGGGGATAAATTAATTCATTTTCAAATGGTTTATATTTTGAAACTCTTTGGGGATTTGTTGCTTGAGGATGTAAGTGAGCAAGTATTGACCATTGAAAACATTTATTATCAGCATTCTTTACGTTTATAACTTGGTTGGAGTCGAATGGTGTGCGGATAAAAGATTTAGGATTTGGTGGTGCTCCTCTCCAATATTCAATTTCCATAGATAGAAAAGAGTGGAATATTAAATTAGATTCTCCTAATTCTTGTTCCACTTGTTCCATTGATTTTTCCAATTCTTTAGCTGTATCATTAATAAGTTTATTTCCTCCTTTTGTAGAAAATAAATGTTTATATGTGGTTTCAATTCTTACATCTAGAGGTTGAGTGTTTGAATCCTCTCCTCTCCAATATCTTGCAATTACTGATTTTTTCATTTTAATAACATTAAATCTTGATTGACCAAATTTTTCTATAGCATTATCCATTGATGATAATATTTTTTTTTTATTTCCCCTTACATATTGTGTGATTGATGCGGGTCCATTTTTTACTTCTACAATTACATCTGTGTGATTGAAGTTATCCCAATTAAACTCTAATTTTTCAGCTTTTTCAGTCATGTTAGAATCCTCTGCCTCAGGATCTGCCTCGGGGCCACATTCTTTTACATGACTTAAGTAAAAAGATTTTATTTTCATCTTTTTTCCACATGTTGGACATGTAAATATTTCTCTATTTTTAGGAACTCCAATACAAGTTTTAAAATGGGATTTATAACCTGAAAATAAATATCTAACCTTACATTTAGAACAGATTTTGGAATTAGTGTCATCTAAACCATTAAATTTTAATAAATGATCTTTTGATTTTTTATGAGAAGTTAAACCAGTTTTATTTTTAAAAGTTTTTTCACAAAGTTCACAATTGAAAATTGTTTCCATTTTTAAAAAATTTTTTTGGTTGGATCTAGTGTTTTGGTTTTGTTTATTAATTTTTTAATTTTATATATATATATTAAAATTGATAAAACTAAAAGCTACAAGGAAAGCCGGCTTGGA
Organism: Schmidtea polychroa; assembly: GCA_959609185.1. NCBI lineage: Eukaryota > Metazoa > Platyhelminthes > Tricladida > Dugesiidae > Schmidtea > Schmidtea polychroa. The sequence goes on from CAUHTR010001363.1 coordinate 41,377, forward strand.
TTTGCCAAACTGGCTATAGTAGTGGAATATCTATGCACCCCAACGCCCACACCCTGAAATTATTAATCTATAGTCACATTGATTTCTAGTTTGTTTTTAAAGTTTTTATGTTAAAAAACTAAATAAATTAATGCTAAAAAAATAAAGTGGATTTGGGGGTAAAATTAAAAATCCTTAAAAATGAAGGATTTAGGTTAAAACCAGGGTGTTAAATGAAGAAAACATGTAGATATAGAGCATATTTTTTAGGGTGTGGGTGTTGGGGTGCATAGATATTCCACTACTCTTCAATTTGCAAATTAAATTTTCGGAACTTAATTACTGCAAATGTTTATGATAATTTCATTCAAGTCTAAATCTCGAGATATTTAATGTTCTATTGATGAGGTTGCTTACCTATACAATCAATTTTGTGTCATAGTGAAACATTGTTACATCTTTGAAAACTTTGTTTTTGCGCAGGCAAAGGATACTGTTAATCTTTCAGGAATTCCACACGCCACAAAAAGATTTCTCAATGGTGCAATCAAATTGTTAAAACATATGAACTGGAAAATATTGTTTGGTGAATAAATGCAGATAAATTTGCAACTCTCATTCACTTAATGTATAGAAATAAAAACTAATCATTATACTTTGTGATTATTGTTTAAATATAATATTGTTTAATATGTTATAAAAAAGATCCGAAACTTTTTATTCACTGTAATTCGAATTTTCTCTCCATGCTCATTATGGAACACTATTTTTCGTCGGCGATTTCTAACTAACTTAATCTGAGATTCAATTCCCAGCCTATAAATAACTTTCTTGTATTTCCTAGAACAGTTAAATTTATACTCCGATATGTACTTTTAAGGTACTCAATTGAATTAAAAAGCAAAGAGACAGCTTGTGGTGTGTTCAAATTAATCTATTAAAAAGGGGGCCTCACACCAGAAGAATAACTAAGAAGATAAAATTTGAAATTTACTATATTTTCTATCAAAGCACTCGTCTCAAATTTGTTTTTAGCAGCTGTAATGGTTGTTGCTTTCATTAGTTCATTACAAAAACTGTATGCCTTATCGGTTTCAACGCATCTATGTGACTGTAAGGCAAAAGTTTGCGAACCTAGTTGACTATTTTGAATAATATTTAAATATTAAAATTATATCTTTTAAATAAATTCTCTTAAATTATGAATAATTTTTCAAAATTTGAATTAAGTTTTATAAAATTAAAAATATAAGTTCTGTTTTTAATTTCGATGTAAATGTCAACGAAAAATAAACAACTGATAATATAAAAAGGTATAAAATCCAGATAAAATCTTTGACTTCGAGTGTAATTTTTTGAATCAGTATTATTTAAATTAACACATTTTATTTATTAATACTTATTTATTAATACTCATGTAAATTTTTGATGTGTAAATGTTGCTATGAATAACTGGATTTAAAATTTTTATTTTTTGAAGAAGCAATGATATCTAAAACTTTAGAATGTAATGCCAAGAACTCTACTGAAATCAATCTTTTAGAGTTGTAAAGAAAATAATGAAAAAAATAGCAAATGATGAAGAAGAATTTCATTTTAAACAGTCAATAGACATAATAAATAGTTCATTTGACCCTATAATTTACAATTTTGGAAAGAGAAAAGTCATTATGAAAATAAAAAACTGTATTTTGTACATCTTTCTCAACTTTCCTCAAAATGCATAAATAAAATGAAAATAAGTGGCTAATAATTCAAAAGTAGTAAATTTAAGTTAAAATTTATTGGAACTTACTTTAAATTGTAATATATCCATAAGACAACCAAATTTTGTAAATTTTGTAAACTATTCTATTAATTTGAATATAAACCTGTATTGTTGACGTTATAATTTCATGCAAACAGGTGTACTGTCAAATATTCCAATTAATTTTATAACTAATGAAACAATTAAGCAATATTATTAAACAAAGAAAATAAAGTTTTAAAAATTTTTGATAATTTGAATGGAAACAATGGGGATATTAATTACATAATTGACTATTTCAGAAAAATTTAAAATAATAAATATAATGAACTTGAATTGAAATTTACAAAAAAAGAATACCTTTGTTTCTATTTGTAAAGGATTTATTTATATAATTTTATGTTTTGGAATTTTTATTTGTTTAAATGCTAGAATTGAAGGACAATATATAACATATGCAATTCATGTTTTGTATAGATTTGGAAGAGGCACTAAGTAGCTTACTAAGAAACAATAATTAATTATAAATTTATGACAATATAAATAATGTCAAATATATATAGATCAGACACTAAACATTTTGGCGTTCGAGATTTATTTCTAAACATATTTAATGATTTTAAAGATTTGGACAATATTTTAAATATATTACAATTGTCTAATTATTTCATTCCTTTTGGAACGTGGTAAAAAGTATTAGTTAAAAAATTTTTAATTTGTTTTAAATTGTTTTCTTTTATCATATTTTATTTTGTTTTCTGGTAATAATAAAAAGAACAACTATTAGAACTACAATATTATACAATTAAAAAAGTTTCTTTTGTTTAATTCTTAAAAATAAAAAATAATAATTTCACAATGCTAAACACTAGAAAGAATTTAAAATAGAATTTAAATATACAAAACCAAACTTTAATTTCAATTTTTTAACGGTCTTTTAAATTTATTTTTATACTTTCTTTGATTTACGAATAAAATTTTAATAATAAAATAATTTTCTAATTCTATTTAAATTCTCTTTTAAGTTAGGAAAAACAATTTGAACCCTAAATCAATAAAATTTGACAATGAAATGCCAAACATTTTTATTTTACATTAAACAATTTAAAAATGAGAATTTTTGCAATTAAAAAAAAATTTAATTTTCCTAACAATATCAATTAAAACAATATAGAGCAAACACAGAATTTCCGATAACTATCAGTAGATTTGACAACTTTTGGAAATGTTTGTTGTTAAAAATCACACATTATGTAAGTTATTTTTTTATAATTACCTAAATTTATTTTGAAATTATTTTATGAAATTTTCATTATTTTTATTTTGATTGTAATTTATTTAAATTTTGATATCTTTTAACTTTTAATAATATTATATATTTTTATACCATTTGAAACAGATTAAAACCTAGATTTCTTATTTTTAATTTCTTGCGTCCTACGTGGATTGCTTTTATTTTAAACACTTAGTAACTGATATGTTAATTGTTTTAGTTTTTTAAATAAAATTTGTAATAAAACTATTTTATATTTGGTAGGTTCAATAATTTTACAAAAACAATTATTTCTGCAAAAAAAAATGTTTTCAGAAAAGATTATTATGCGAAAATATAATTATTTATATTTATATATATTTAACTAAGATTAGAATTAATAGAAACAATTAATCATTTTCTTTGTTCTTTTCATTTCTTAAAGCATAGTTTACTAAGCATGATTAATATGGGAATACTGGTCAGGAAATTACTATGGGAAAACCTCCAGAATTTATAATGTTAACATACATTACGTTATAAATTGAAAACTCCAAGAACATATTTATTGTTTTATTAATAAACTCATTTCTTTAATGATTAAAAATATAAATTTTAAATTTAATTTTAACATTTATTTATATCATGTCTATAATTCAGTTAGAAAAGAAACAGATCAAAGATGAACGGAAAGTAAAGGATTTTACTGATATTTAAATATTGTCTATTATTTATTAGAGTTCATATACATTTGTGTATTTGTAGATATATGAATTGTAGGAATGAACTTTGTATAAATTGTATTAAAGATACGTTCTTTGAATATTTAGTTAGTAGACGGATTAGTCAACGCTAGATCAATCCCCTTGCTGAGTATTTCCCCCTCCTAAAATTCCAGTTATTTTTATATAGGTTATCTCAAATTCTATTATTTTTCTCGATTCTCAAAGTATTTTCACGAATTGTTTCATAGTTTCTATGTAGCTCAAATCAAAAGTTAAGTAAGTCAAATCAAATTTATTGATTTTCAATTACATTTTCAGATTTTTAAGTAGGTCAAATTAACTTTAAAAACAAGCCACCAGGATTAATGTAAGTCAAATTAAAAATAAATAGGTCAAATCAAAATTAACAAAGTCAAATATAGATACTTTTAAGTTTAATGAAATGAACTTTAAAAACAGGCCACAACCTGATCAATATATGTCAAAATTAAGCAAGTCAAACAAACTTAAAAACCGAACACCGCTGGATCATATATACACGCTATAGTTTTAATATAAAATATATACAAGTCATACACACATACTACGAACATGTGCATGCATCTGTGAAATGGGCAATAAATAAGAAATATTTCAACAACGTTTAAAAAATACATTTAACTTTGTCAAAATTTATGAAAATTATATATTTTAGGGTTTAAAAACGTGTGTGTGTATGTATATGATAACGCCATTATGGGACGAAATTTAAATGGAAAATCACAATTTAAACATATAAATTTACATACAGGTCCTATGATAACCAGTTATATATCATTGGAAAGACAATGACAACGTGTGAACGTGTATTGCACATCTTTGTTATTCAGGGAATAATAGTAGGAAATTAACCAATCAAACTCATATTGAAACTCATAATTAATAATTTAAATAAATGATCACTTCAAATATTATTTATAAATATCTCAAACTACGTTCATAATAAATTTTTTAAACGAATTAATTTCAAATGATCAAAATGGGGAGATTATCAAAAACTTTCAAATGCTTGTGGAGCATGCCTAGGAGGTATCTGACGATTCAGTACTTTAAGTGGTCCGTAGAGGTATTTTCTTTTTTAATTATTATTAATATTATTATTTTGATAATAGAATCAAGCGTCCCCATGAGTAGAAGAAAATGGTGGCTGGGAATATTTAATTCATCCCTCGAGTATGTAGGTAACCTGATAATGATTGTGATATAATCGACATATATACTGAAAATGATGTATTAATAAAGTCTTTACCGTGTTTAGTTGAGCAATTATTATTATTAATATTATTATTATTATTATTATTATTATTATTATTATTATTATTATTATTATTATTATTATTATTATTATTATTATTATTATTATTATTATTTAAAACAATAAAGTGATAATTTTCACTTTATACTTATTATTATTAATAATATTATTGAAGACATTAACAACATGTTTTAGAAACATTTAAATAAAAATGTAACTATAAAAACATGTTTTTGAAATCACAATAAAAAATTAAATTTTGGAAATATAAATACATGTTCCAATACTTTACAAATAAAAAATATTTAAACATAAAAATAATAAAAACATGGTTTAAAGATCGCAAAATAAATTAACACTTTAAAAATCAATTATGGTTTTTTCAAAAAGATATATTATAATACAATGTTTAAACTCTGGGCTCAAGTTGTACATTGCCGGGCTATCATCAAATTCTGGACTAGCATAATCATCATCAAATTCTGAGAGAACATCGTCCAATATTTGGTCAACATCCATGGTATCTATACATAAATATGACAAAATGCGAGACTAGAGTTTTCCCCCACACAATTTCGCTTGTTGTTTTTGTTAGATAATGCTATTTTACTATTTCTAAATGTGAAAAATTGATGATTGCGTGTCCTTATTCTAGTTTGTGGCCCTGTGTAAACTACACTGTTATTATATCAGTCTAAATATGACTGTTTTGATTTCACTTTAATAATTACCGTATGAATTAATGCGGTTCCTACTGACTAGACTACGTTTTAAAAGGGCTAAAATGCTCTATATAAAACACATTTCGTTAGTGTTTTCAATATTAACTATGGCTTCTTTAGAAACTAAAGTCGCTGGTTTGAGGATATTTTCAGCCTACTTATTGATAAGTGAAAATTTTGTTATTATGAAATCTATTTCTTTGATTTTGACTACCTGCTATCCGCTACCCAAATATGTGAATTTTTTGATTATATTATTTAATTTACGTAGCCCCTCAGTTAAAAAATTGTTCGAAGAAATTTAGGCACTAATTGAAAAAATATTATCTCTAATTTCCCCGTCTTTCTCAAACTCTACGAGAACTATGAATTAAATTGTCACTGAAACACTTCCTTTCATTTTCGCAATCAATTTATCGATAATTTTATCTGTCAAGGAGATTTGAATTAAATTATCTTTTTCCAAGTAAAATCTTAGATTTTTTGGCCCCCTTAAAATCTGTTTCAATCTCAGGTTAGTCGCCAATATCGACCAAACCACCTGCTTGAATATTATTTGAAAGAAAATCATCTTCATCGTCGCATATAATAATTTGATCTATTTTAATAATTTTATAAGGGACACAAGACTCAATACTAACAACAGTTCTTTTTGATTTATTTAGATTATTATTATTATTTACATGTTTTGAGTTAAATTTAATTAATTAAACTATAAAGTATGTAAATGTGTATTTGACCTACTTATTTATTAATAAATCTATATAGAATGTGTGTATTTATTTGATTTACATTGATCCAACGGTGGCCTGTTTTTAAAGTTGATTTAATTAAACTATATAGCATTTGTGTATTTAATCCAGTGGTGGTTTGTTTTTAAAGTCAATTTAATTAAACTTATATAAAATTCTGAATATTTCCGTGAAAAAACTTTGAAAATCGTGAACAATTATAAAATTTGAGTTGACCTACATACAAATTCTAAGAATTTTAGGAGGGGAAATCCTCAGCAGGAGCTGGGTTGATCTAGCAGTCTCCTGATCCTAAGCTATATCTGGATTACTTTCAACGAGTAAAATTTTTTGAAACTTTCTCATTCCAATGCGTTTCAACATTTTGAATAACCAAGAAAGTAAGTGCTAGTCAATCTAGCATTGAAAAAAAGCAAAATATTAATAAATATTTTCAAAGGTGGATTTTTTGGTAATTTTTGTCGTATTTCCCCATTGCTAAATAATTAGTTAAAAATTTAACTGTGGGGAGATACGACAAAAGTACCGATTGTTCAACTTATAAACGAACCGAAATATATTTATTGTGCCTAAAACTGGGGAAATTATTTTTAAAATCACCGTAAGAGGTTTTAGTTAAAATAGTTAAACTAGTAATATATTTTAAATAATTATCAAAATAAAAGATGACATACAGTTAGAACATAAATTGACAATTTAAAATAATAAAATTAGTACAAAATTGTTATATTAAATCAAAAAATTTGTATGAAAATTAAAAATAATTAACTTTTTTTAGGTATTTCTAAATTTATTACTTATAAAAATGAATTTGATTTAATCACTTAAATTGGTTTCCAGCTCTGGACTATTTTCATTTTTTGTGGCTTTAATATACAAAAATATTTATCTAAATTTAAAATTTAAATGAAAAAATAAATTTAATTATTATTCAAAAAATTACAATAAATGCAAGTTTCTTCATTATGTAATATCTTTATTAATTTTGGTAAATGTACTTCACAGTTTGCTGAACTTCAGAAAAGAGAGTTTTCTTTAAAAATTTTAATTTCTAGTAAAAGAAAATTTTACTTATTTATTTTAACAAAGAATCAAATCACTCTGTTTTTTAATAAAAATTATGAAAAATATTAATTCCATTAATTCCTCTAACAAGAAACCTAAAAGTAAAATTAAAAAATAATATATAAAATATTTTATGTTTTAGATCATCCTGTCGTTGTATACATATTTCCATGCATATGAATAAAATATTTTAATAAGCATTTGGAATTAAAATTGACTTACATTCTGAAAAAAACTATGTAATTTATAAAATTCAATTACTCTTGCTAAATGGTAATTACATTTGATGATGGGATTTTTAGATGATATTAGGGAAATCTGATTAGCAGTTATTAAAAAGTCAAGCTCGTAAAGAAATAGTATGAAAAATCGAATGTGGAATTTATGATAAAGATAAATTGTGAGAAAATGAAATCAACGAAATAAATGACAAAATAATTTAGAAAATTCTTTGAAATTTTTTGAATTTATTTATTAATATTAATATTATTATTATTTATTCTTATTATAATTATATTTGTGTGCATATGTTAAAAATTTTATTTCTCCATATTATTAAAATTCAATTTTTATCAAAGCACTGAAAACCTTTAAGACAAGGCCTATCTTATAGTCGAAAATTTTTTCATTTATATTAAATATATTATTTACAACAAAGGGCTTAAATTATCGTTTAATTGTTTAAAATATAATCTGGATATTTAAAAAATTTAACACATGTTTTAGAACTTTCCGAATCAATAAATTCCAAATAAAACATTTAAAAAATTTTAGTAATATTTAATTAATTCGATTAATAAAAATTTTATCTACTCTCATTATTTTCATATTTTAAATCAATTTTAAATTTATAATCTTTTCAATATAATAATGTTTTAAAAATAAAAATTTATAATAAGATTCTAATGAAATATATTTTAAATAAAACGTTTTACTGAAAATTTTTTTTTAATATTTTTTTATATATTTTATTCATCTATTACTAATTTGTTTTTAAAGAAAATGGACTTGAAAAATTTTCAAAATAGTTCATTTAATAAAATTAATGAATTTAAATAATATTGTTAATTAACGTTATCATTGACATAGTGAATAAAAAAAATTGTATCATCGAATTTGATAATATTACTGAAGTCAAATAAATTTCAAGCTTATGGGACTCTTATCAGTACTAAATATGAGAATATTGAAACGTCAAGTATAGATACTGCTGGGTATCACTTTTATATTACCAGGTCAAATGAAATATCATAATCTTTGCATTTGCAATAACGGCGACTGCTTCTTTTTGTTTTGTGTAATTTTTGTTTAATTAGTCTGATAATGTGGAATTATTTTAAGCAAATATTTTTTCGACAATAAAGTAGCTTCTTATTGTTTTTTTTTAAAGATTGCATATCCTAATTGTAAATAAATAAACAGTCGTTTATGTATTGTTTATAAATTGTAACAAATCTCTTGTTCTTTACACAAATACAATTCAATTAGTCACTTTTTAAGTCAATACTAACAGTTTTATATGGGATTTGGATTTATCTCTTCATTGTTATTTTCAGTTTAATTGTTTTACTTTCATTCAATTGGAAAATTTTCAGTAGTTTAATATTCAACATAAAACTGAAACTATAAACAATAGAAAATATCCACGAATACAGATCAATTCTATTTTTCCTTTCTGTTCAGCTATTATTTTACAAATCTAAAGAAGTTATAAATTTTTATGTAATTATTCATTAAATCAGATTATTTGTAGATTATCTTTATAAAAACATATAAAAACGGATTATTAAATTCAAAGAACTATTGAACTACAACTAATATCTATTTCTCAAATTATTATTATCATTGAAAAATTTCATAATTTAAAACAGTAGAAAAATAAAAGGAATACAAAATATTAATTTTGAATTAATTTTGACTTCATTAAAAAATCTTTCAAGTATTATTTCAAGAATTTTAGTTAAGTTCTCGTTAAATCCATACACTAAGAATATAAATATTAAAACAAATTCTTTTTAGGAAAAGCAGTAAATATTATGAATTAAAACAATATTAAAATGCTTTTATTATTAGTTTTAAATAAAGAAAACTGAAAATGAAGTTGAAAGAAGTATCATTAATGAAATGAATTAAAATTAAATTTATCCATAAGAAATTTTATTCACAGATAGTTTTAGAAGAGATTTTAGTTATTATAATATTTTCATTATCATTTATTAGACTATTTATTTATTAGAAAAGTTGATAAGATTAATAATATGGATGGCCACGCTTCGGCTTCAAAATGATGCTTCATCAAATTACCTAAATTTGTACATGTAAAAATAATATTTTTCTGTGGCTTTTAAACATTCAAAAATGTATAAAAAATTTCACGAATTAATTAAACGTCTTTGTCAGATATTATTAATTAACTAATAATATGAAATAATTTATATTTTCAATGTTTGTTTACTCAAGAATCTTTAACAAATTTTAAACAATTATATTAAAGAGAATTAAGCAAATATTTAAGACTTCTATGAATACAAAACAAATTGTGAAAACAAAATTGAGTACATAAAAATTAAAAATTATTGTTTACAAACCATTTTCTGAGAAGTGAGAAATTATGGTACAATCAGCTTGCCTAACGATAATTACATAAATTACATAACCATAGCAATTTGACAATAGTTATTATTTTAGAAATATATCATTATTTATCAGCGTATTCACCATAATTAATTTGAAAAGAAAAAACTGAATATAAAGTTATAAAAAATAAATTCTAATAATTTTTTTTAATAAAAAATTATGTAGATGCAAAAAAAATATTTCTTTTCAAATTACTTGAATATATGGTTTTGTTCCCATGGAGCTCATCAATTTTTGCCTAATTTTATGGAAATGAGATGGTTTACTCACAAGAGACTAACAAATCTCTCAATAATTGTTTAAATTGATATTTTAAATGAATATTTGATTTGTTATTATACATTTATATAGTTATATAAATCTTTCGAAAATAAATAAAAATTTTGATCACACACATAATAATAATTTATTAAATTATTATATATATATATATATATATATATATATATATATATATATATATATATATATATATATATATATATATATATATATATATATATATATATATATATATAAAATTATTATATATTATATATATATATATATGCTTCAATAACCTTGTTATAACTAATTATATTTATTTAATTATTCATTTAGCTTGTATTAGTTAATATTTTATATATAATTTTCCTTTTAATTAAATCTTGTTTTGGATAATATTAATTAATATCGTGGATTAATCAATTTTTATGTCATGAAAACATTTCGGTATAATAATCTCTCTTTTTGCTAACTTTTTATAAGCATTTCGAATTACTATATATACTATATATTACTATATATTATTTTTAATTCAAAATATATTTTGAAGATAAGATTACTGCTATATAAAATTATAATAAATGAAATTTTAATTTTTATTTAATTTTCTCATTAATAATTTGTATTTTTATTGAGGATTTTTATAGCAACATTCATTATAGTCATTGAAAACACCAATTAAAAGATGTCAAATAGGAATATGTAAAATGAAAAGATTATATAAATTACAGTTAAAAAAAAATAGAGAAATATTTTATCAGTAAAAATTTAATTGTTAAATATATGTATATAAAATTGTCAAGCAGGTTTCAAACAAATAGCCGTTATTATTAACATCAGTCCTCTCAAAGTTATTAGAGCGTAATAATTCCATTCGTTAAGAAAATATGATGACATTATGCATCCAAGTTTAGAAAGGATTTTTCACAATTTAATAAAATATCAAGTTGTTTTTTCGAAGGTCGGGTTCTAAGACTTTGGTATTGAAGGTATCAAATTAAATATAATAAAACGATTCAATAATGATCAATATATATTACTTGACACTAATGACAAACAAATTGACAATTCTTACCTTTTATTTTTCGGTTAATGTATCTGGAACTCATTTATTCTTTTATCGAATCTTACCAATTTGTTGAAAATTATCATAAATTGGCTATGCAATTATCCATGCAATTTGTTTTTATCGTTTTTATTAATCCATTTTGAAATTACGAGCCAATCCGTTTACTTTAGATTTCTTTAACCACTAAATGTACACATTTAATTTGAATTTTTGAAAAAGTATTTAATACAGGTATCTATACAAATATTAGAACTCACCCGCGTCTTGAACGACCATGTAAAACCACGTAAGTAAATATAATGTTCGTCCGTATATGTCACTGGCACGTACGTTAAGTGGTTAATCATTTAAATAGAACTCTTGATTTTCAACCCTTTTGGAAAATAACATAAAACAATATATGCATCAACAAATAGAAGGATAGCGGACTTTGCACAGCGATGCGTTAAAGGGTTATTTCTGTAAGCTTTCATAGTTTAATCGACTCCTCAACAGGAATTCACAGATATAAGAATTTAACATTGAATGATGAGTAATTTGTACAAATAAAAAATTCCTAAATAATTTCTTTGTATTGAAGGTCTTCTGGAGTTCGAGTCGAAGATATAATATCAATATGTAGATTGCCTCCATGAGCTGGAGACAAAATGACTTTAAAACATTGATTGATATAACTCGTAATGTGTCAATAGTAAAAAATTGGACAGTTATAATTAGGGAGTATCCTTATGTTTGCCAATTAGGGTCCAGAAATTGATACATAAATTTGTGAAATATTTTGACATTTTTTGATTTGTTCAAAAGTTGAATAAAACAATTTAAAACTCATCAAATAAAACAATAATTATGACATGGCAAATAAATAAGAACATGGTTATATAAAAATTGAGAATAAGCTTTAATTTTGCAATCAATTATATATACAGTATATATTTCAGCCTACGATCTCAGAAAATATAAGAATAAAAATAATAATTATATGAGTTAAATATGGATGAAATTTACATACGAAAACAAACATACTTAAAATGGTGGAAATTATTATAAAATATTTAACTTGTTTTAATAAATAAGAACGTCTCTTTGGGCATAGGAGCATTTTATCATAAAGATTACTATATACAATGGAAAAAAATTGTTATAAGATAGAAAAATTAATTTGTATATCTCAATTATTGCTGTCTGCATATTTTATTGTTATATTACTCTTTTTATAAGTAGAAAATTATTAAAAATTTTAAAAATTTATAGATTTTATAATTTGTTTTTATATTATCAATATAGTATAGTTAATCATTCCTTGTGAATGTAGGTAACTTGATGATAATAGTGAAGCTATCGAAATATATAGTGAAAAAAATGTACGAATGGCGATTTTTATTAATAAAATCTTTACCGTGTTTATTTAAGTATTTATTTCAAAATCATACTTTGGCTGTTCCAATATTCAAAAGACTCATGAAGGCATATTGTGCGCTTAGAAGAAAGAAATTGGATATCTGTTTTCTTGAAACTTGTGTCGAAGAAAGGATAATTCCTTCATTCATTTTTAAAATAAAGCTTAGTGATTGTCTTTCAAATAAAGATATATAATTAATTGATCAAAGAACGCTTAGAAGAATGTTGGAAACAGAAAAGATACGGAGGAAGTCCTTAGATGAAAAACTATGTTCAATTGGATTGTCGTTGCTTAACATAACTAATGAATTTTGTTTGCAAGTTTGTATTGAATGGTGTATTAAAAATTCTATTTCATTTTTAAAATCTAAAAGTGATTCGCATGTTAAGAAATTATTGAACTTGAGGAAATTATTTGGTGTTTCCAAATTTAATGTTGAGAATACTGTGATTAATATGAGTAAGATTGTTCAGTCTAATGAAAAGTTACGAATTTTAAAATATGGCCTCAACCATTGCATAAAAATAGGATTGATGAAAATAAATTGCGTGTAAAAAATTGAATGTGTTTATTATAATATATGTAAATCAAATAAGGATATTGATCTAATTACGGTAAAAAGTATGCTGAGTGCAAGTACGATTGAGTATGTTGATAAAAATAAAAAACAGAATATTAAGGATTTTTTGGTACTGTTTGTAAATTTGATAAAGGAAATGGTTTGGTGATTTTGAACCAAGATGTTTATGTGAATAAATTAAATGAAGTACTCTCAGGTTCTCAATTTTTAAAAATTGATAAGTTTCGAAAAAAAGGGAGATTTCCACCTCTAAAGGATGAAGTGATTTTGAATACTATGTTGTGTGATTTGGTTTAGAATAATCATATTGATGAAGGGGTAGCAAAATTAATTCATGCAAAAGGTTCACAACCAGCTAAATTATACGGACTTCCAAAGGTTTAAAAAGACCGAGTTCCCATGAGACCTGCTTTATCTATGGTTAGAACAGCTCAGTATAAAATAGCGAAGTATTTGGATAGAATTTTTAATACCCTTAATAAAATCTGAGTTTGAATGTAAGGAAAGTTTTGAATTTGTATCATGTATAGGACAATTGAATAAAAATAATGTTAATGATTATATGGTTTCGTTTGATGTATGTAGTTTATTTACTAATTTTCCGTTGAAAGAAACAATCGATTTATGTTGTGAATTATGGAATGAAAATATTAATGCGCATAATATGTGTGATGGAAGTGCATTTAGAAAGCTTTTAGAGTTTGCAACTTCCCAAATTAATTTTCTTTTTAATAATGAATAGTATGAGCAAATTGATGGAGTAGGTATGGGTTCGCCCTTAGCACCAACAATATTTTTGGTATGTTTAGAAAAGAAAATTGCTTCTTTTCAATATGAAAAACCAATTGTGTATATTTTTCTGATATTTTTCTGATATTTAAAAATAAGAAACATGTGTAACCTTTTTTGCATTACATGAATGGATTGCATAAGAACATTGTATTCACGTGTGAAACTGAGAAGAATTCATCCATAGCATTTCTTGACTTGTTAATTAAACGTAAAGATGAACAATATGAGACAGCAATTTACAGAGAACCAACAGATACCGGCCTCTTTACTACCCCATAGAGTTTTTGTGAATTTAAATATAAAAGAAATATGGTGAAAGGATTGGTTTATCGATCATGGTGCTTGTCTTCCACTTTTAAAAATTCAGTAAAAAGTGTAGATAAATTAGTTGAATTACTGGTTAGGAATGGCTACTCAAAACGGTTTTTATTGTTAACGTTGAAAGAGACTGTTGAAAATGTATGAATAATGCTAAGGATAATAGTATGAATGAATGTATATTGACTGATATGTCAAATGATATAGTGAATATTAGTATTGATACTAACAAACAAGACGAGTTAAAATATACGATGGTATTGCCATATTCGGAAGGATATAAAGATTTCAAAAGAAAAATAAGTAAACACCTGGGTAAATTATGTATAGAATTGTTTCAAAATCGTGCAAAGTACGTAGTATGTTGGTTAGTAAATCTCAAACGCCGATTGGATTGTGTTCAGATCTCGTTTATCAATTCACATATAATGGGTGTAATGCCACATACATTAGAGAAGCTTCCCGTCATATCTGTACTTTGATAATTGTTTTGAGCGTGTGAAGCATTATTGATAAGAACTTTTAATCCTAAAATTAATGTACAGAATGCAGTGAATACATGTATGTTGAATGTTTTTAATTAAGATTTTGTATGTTGATGTATATTAATAATAGTTATGTTAAATAATTTAAAAAAATAATTAAAATAATAATTTTAAAAGTTTTAAAAGTTTAAAATAATTGATTGTTGAAAATTATTTTTAAAAATAATTGTTTAAAATTATTATTTATAATTTAAAAATTTAAAAAAATTTTTAGATTTTATAATTTGTTTATATATTATCAATATAATATAGTTATTCATCCGTTGTGAATGTAGGTAACCTGATGATAATAGTGATGCTATCCAAATATGTAGTGAAAAATAAGTACGAATAGCAAATTTAAAATTTATTAAATAATTAATAGTTTTAATCAAAATCTTTTCTAAAACCAAATTATTCATTAAGATGGACTTCTAGAAAATCTACGTTTGAACTACGTTAATGTATTCTCAAAATGACATGCAACGAATTAAACAAAATTAATTAAATTAATAATTTATTATTAATAAACTTTAATATAATTAAATTTGATTTCAATGAAGGGTGAAATAGATTAAGAGAATTAATTTTTCTAATCTGATATTAATTATTCCACAAAATTTTATTAATATTTTGGATTTTAAAATTTAAAAAGAAAATCGAGACTTTCGTGACAGGGAAGCATTGGACTATCACTGTCAATATTTAGACAGGAAAATTAGAAAAAAATATAAATATAATATCTAACTTTTAATAGTTAATTAAAATTTAGTTCGTAAAAAAGAATAAAATTATTTAAATATCTCAAAAACAAATATTCTCGATTTCATTTATATGATACAATTTTATATTAAATTTTATCTAATTTAAACAAGAAAAATGACAAATAAAAATATTACATTAGATTCTTAAAAAATACAAAAATTTCTTCCATTTTGGACAATTTAAAATAACTCATAGTCTTAACTGTCAGGAAATTATGTCAAAACCGTCAAATACATTTAATATCTCTATTACAAAATTGCAATCTTTAAATTAAAAGATCTCAATTTTGTCATGAGTATCTAATTTTTTAAATGAATTTATTAAAATACTATTTAAATTCACTAAATTATTTTTTAAACAATATTATTATTAAGGTTTTGTGGGCGCAATGTAGCAATATTTGAAAATTATAATGAACAATAATTAATACGAATGAATTTGAAAATTACAATCCAAATAAAAAAATAACTAATAATAATAATAATAATAATAATAATAATAATAATAATAATAATAATAATAATAATAATAATAATAATAATTGAATAGATTTTTTAAAGCTAAATCTGATTGATGTTTATTATTGTATTTGTTTTATGCAAGAATAAAGAGTTTTAATTTGTCTTATTAAACCACGAGCTGCATTCAAAGAAAAAACATAAAGTTATCAAAAAATGTCTAATGACTACATAAAAAGAATAAAATATACAAAGAAAATTAGAAAGACTTGTCGGCGAGTTAAAAATGTTTACAATCGAACCATTTCAAAAAACAAATAATTCAAAAAATTAATTTAATTTGAAAAAAAATTTTTATTCATTTTTCATAATTTGTGTTTTACGAGTCAATAATGAAAATAAATTTTATTGTGTTTCTGTTTTCATTTCACTCAAAATCTAAAAAATTTGTTTGGGTCAGATTTGATATTTGTCACTAGTTGTGAAGTTTTTCTATATTTATGAATTTATTTAATGAAAACTGGGGACACCAAAAATTGTTATCAGTAATCATTCCGAATCATCATAGACATTTCACATCGTTTCTGATAAGCCTAACTGTTTGGAAAGTCAATTAAAATTCTGCAAAAACGGTTAATCATCTAATATCTGTTTATATGGGGTTCAAATTTCAATGGTAAAATAAATAATAATCCCAATCATATCAATGGATAATTTTATTGAAAATGTCATTTTAATGGCCAATGATGAATTGCTTGTTTCTGTTTACAAAATTTCTTAGCGAGTTTTATTTGCTTTTCAATAATGAAATTAATATTATTTGTTTGTTTAAAATAAATTTTTTCTAAATTTCAAACAAAATATTTTCACAAATAAATTACCCTCTCAAATTGACAAATGTCATTTTTTTTTAAATTGAAAAAATATATTTTATTTCATGTATCGTAGAGAGACTTACTAATAGTTTGAAGTGAATATTTCTATGAAACTTAATTTGCTATATTAAATTTTTATTTGAATGTATATAATGACCTCAGAGAAGAAATAATACAGGATTTTCTATACAATGTACTAATATGAAAATCACTATATCCCTAACCCTAGTCAGATCACTCTTGTTATCCTAGAATGAACAGTACATCCTCCTTTGTGTTTACTTGCAATATTTTTAGTAGTCAATGAAAGTTCTCGACGACTTATATTCGAGCGTCATCTATACTCGTCTTCTTAGCCAGGTATACCTACTAATGAATATCAACACACAGGTGAGTTTGTATTTATTTTAAATAGGTAGTTAGTAGGCTTCTGGAGCAGACCATCCGGTGTAACCCCTTACCACCTTACTCTTCGTAGAAATAGATGTTACATTGACAAATTGAATTCTACCTCAAAAAAGAACTAGGAAGATAACCCAAAAGAAGAAATATTTTTATCTGAATATTCCATTCATCAATGACATACTCGATTTCGAGATCCTGAAAGAATTGAAAGCATTGGCCTTCCAATTCGTCTAGCACATAAATCTTGAACTTTGAGAAAATCTCAATGGAAACATCCAAAAAAATGTCAGATTTAAAGAAACAAGTATCATCATAAACAAACGACCAACAATCAACACTAAAGAAGAGATCATTGAAATCATCAGTTTGATTTGTTGTTATTAACCTTAAGAGTAGCATTTAATAAAAAAAATTGAAAAATAATAATTTAAAATAATATAGAAAAACTAGATCAAAAACTAGATCACTATGTCATATCACAGATGTAGGCAATCATTACTAAAGCGTGGGTAGACCTAAAGTCAGCTTTGAGTCGTTGTCCGAAACTGACTAGAGTTCAATTAGTTTGATGAACTAGAGCAAGAGTGGGGAACCTTTCTATTCTATAGGCCGCATTGAAATTTGTCGCTTTCAAATGGGGCCACAGTCAAAAAGTATTTTAACATTAATTAATTTCATTTTTAAATCTTTTGTTTATATACAGTTAGTAATTAAAAACAATGTTTATAATCAGTCTGCAGATTTGAAAAATGCAGCTGTATGAAATATTATGGAAAATGTTTATTATTTCTTGAATCGAAAAATTGATGCAAATAAGTCATCATTTCACAAATGAGTGCTCAATAATCTTATTTATTCGTCTACATACGTTTTGTATTTATATTGTGTGAATGATTGACTTTGATATATCGTTCTTTGTACTCGGCGGGATGCTTGTACAGTACGGTATATGTAAAGTTCAGTAGTTACAAGTATTTTTATTTGTAAATGCTCAAAATTCAAGATTTTTTATATAAATTAAGATTTATTTCGATAAGGCTCCGGAGGCCGTACATGAAACCCCTAATCTATACAATAGATTCTATAGTAAAAATATTATTTTACTTTTGATAAACATGAGTAGGTTAAGAATAATAATTACAT
Organism: Schmidtea polychroa; assembly: GCA_959609185.1. Classification (NCBI taxonomy): domain Eukaryota; kingdom Metazoa; phylum Platyhelminthes; order Tricladida; family Dugesiidae; genus Schmidtea; species Schmidtea polychroa. Next base: position 60,142 of record CAUHTR010001363.1, read on the forward strand.
AATATTGAAAAACAATAAAAGTTCTAAAGTTATTTTTATAAAATGAAATTGGAGAATGAATGCAATTCTTTGAATAGAAATAAAATTTAATAATTTTTGACGAAAAATTCGTTGTTCTTAGTGTTGCTCAAAAATCTTTCAGAATTTTCTTTACATTATTATTTTTTTAATTGTGTTATTTGATGACCATATTATCTCTTACTTTGATAATTTCGTATAGCAAATATAAATTTAAATCATTATATTCTTGTCTTATGAATGAGCAAATTCAATTTATTAATAATGTTTAAAAATATCGAAAAGATAATTATTAATTTATATAATGGCCGTATTTATTATTAAACCGATATTCAACAAATTCCTATATAAAACCTCCGGCTTCAAAGAGGATGAAACATTAATTATTTTCATATGTATTTACAAGCTATGAGAAATAATAGAAGTCTGTCAATAAGTACACGAGTGTTTTATTAATTCAGATTCTATATAATTTTACTACTTTACAATCATACCGTATAATTACGTTAGTTTAAATAATTAATCTAAATTATTTTCATTAAATTGTCAACAAAATGCTTGCATCTTAGCAAACAAATAAAGATATAATATTAATAAAAATAAAAAAAATAATTTTTCTAATTTCACCACTGATTTATTTTCCATTGACATTGTATTTATTAAAAAACTTGATATATTTACTGATTCATAGCCTTCAAGCTTTTTAATAAATACAAAAAAAATAAATAATAATAATTATTATTATTACTTCCTTTTATAAAAAAATCATCTTCAATATATTACTAAAATCATAACTACTGCTGTAATCTTTCCAACTAAATATCTATCTACTTTTTTTGTTTTTGTTAAAAAGAGATGTGCAAAAACAAAATGGCAAAGATAGTTACGATTTAGAATGGATTGAAAATGATTCATTTTTATTTGTATATAATTCCTTCTGAATATAATTTGCAGCAGCAAGTTTTACTATTTTTACTCATTTAATGTAAATTATTTACCGTGTACCGAGAAAATATTAGTATTTATCAATAACAATAACAATATTACATTAATAATAAAAGACAAATATGTTTTAATCTTTATTTAAAATTGTTTTTACTAAATAACATTATTTAATGATTAAATTTTAATCGAATTCTTGAATAGTTTAAACAAATGAAATTTAAAAGATAAAAATATTATATATGAATTTTTAAATTAAAAATACAAAAAATTTAAAGTCATTTCAATTGATTTCATTAATTTTTAATTAAAAATCACAACAGTGTCAAAACTAGACATTAAAAGTATGTCTCAACTCAAAGGCGTCAGTTTGAATTTAATCTGAAAGTAAATAAAAGTTATTATTATTATTTATGTTCTTCAAATCTTATTTATATATTTTTCAATTAAAAAGCTTTAGACATTTTGGACAATTTAATTGTTTCTCTAGTTATTTATTGACGAACTTTCCTAAAGTTGATTATTTCTGAAACTTCATTTCAATGACAATGAAATTTTTAGTTGGTATAATTCAACCTTCAATTTGGAAATATCTATTTGGTACTTCGAAATATTATTTAATATTTTTTTTCAAATTTTCTTTAATAAGAAAATTCTTGTTGAAAATGCCCATACTTATAAAGGTGTATTTTAATTTTCAGAATTATTTTTATTTACAGTTTGACGATGTAATTACAGGTATTATAGTAATATGATATCAACCTGTTTAATTTTAAAAATAAAGATTATCAAAAAAGAATATCAAATAATTTAAACAAAAGTAAGCAAATATTACCTCTCAACGTTTGAAATTTTTATTAAATATCAGTTGATAAAAGTTAGGTTGAAATGTTTAAACGTAAGTGGATTCCTTTAAAACTTTTTTGCATATATATATTAAATGTTCTATAAGAATGATACTCGGTAATGTATTTCTTCAAAATTTATTTATCCTGCTGTCCAGTTTATTTCTTAAATTGTAAAGAAACCTCATTAAAACTAGTGAAACAAAATGATTGAATAACAAACGTTAATTTAAAAAAGTGGGATGTTTGGAATTTAATAGCGATCTTTAGGATTTATAATTACTGAAGTCTTTCATAGTTCTTTTCAATCTGTTTTTTTGAAAATCTATATAAAAAATTAGATCTTATAGATTTATATTTTCTGAGTGTGAAAATATAATTTAATTTACTAAATAAATAATTAAATAAAAAAGTAAGATAAAATATTAAATGAATGTATGTTGTGGATGGATGTGGTATGCAAATTTCCTTATGAATACATTACTCGACTTTGAATAAAAATCATCCTGCAGATTTGTTTAAATATTACAAACAAATTGCATTGCTTTTGAATTTAATAAATATTTGTATACAATTATGGTTGTTATAAATACTAAAATTATAACAACTAACACTGGGCATGATAAATTTATCGACACCGTCAACTTACTTATAGTCGTCTCTAAGTTTACACTCCACTAATTAATTGAGTGTACATATAAAATTCAACTTTTTGTAAATTTGCATCGTTAATTTTATCAAGAATAATATTTTTATTAGACAAATACAGTCTCAATTTTGAAATATTAATTATTATATATTAAAATTTATATAATTAAATGAACAAATAACATAAAACGTTTAATAGTCTAATACAGGGTTTCCCAAACTATGTTCCGCAGAGCCTAAATAGATATTTCTCAAACATTTGGAGTAAATTTAGAAAATTGAATATATTCTACTTCATAATGAAAGACGAGCGACGGTTAAACTTCATTGAGTTTTATCACGTCAAGAGCAGTTTTTAGTACCTAGAAGTTGGGTACAGCAATAAAAGTCTTTAACAAGTGCCAATATTTTTTACTGATAGAGAAAGACTATCTCTCATCCTGTGCGCATGAAAGAGACGTGATAGGTATGATTGTTTTTACCTGATTCACTGATATTTCTTTAATAACATTTTTTATTATAAGCTAAGTGTTCCGCCAAAATTTTCGGATTTGTCAAGTGTTTCATCACTGAAAAGGTTTGGTAAACCCTGGTCTAATAAATGATCTAACACAATAAATGCATCAACATTAAAATTCGAATATTATACTAGCAGTGATAAGTTATTTTCAGAAAATCTTATTGATAAATTGAGTGAATTTTGAAATTTTGATATTTAATTATTTTAATTTTAATAAAATAGAGCATGAGTTCTCAAACGTTCGGCTACTGGGTCCAACATTTAGCGATCCACTCTCCTAGTAAAGAGTCAAATTAAAATATTGACATATTTTTCAATTATTGGGTTGAGTAAAAAGTAATTTGGTTTTAAGGCGATAGATGGTAAAAAGTGCGAGAATTGCATATAAACGTCAGTTGTAACCATATGTTATTGAAAGATAAAGTTTCTAAGTGTGTATTTGTTTAATTACATTAAATAATTATTATTTTGTGTTGGTTTGAAAAGAAAACAATAAACTATATTTTCGAGGTTTGATACTTTATTACTACTGCAGAGGTAAAAATGCATTACAGGCGAAAAAGAATACATAATAGGTTTTAAAAATTTCGTGCTGGAAATACCCCATGTGAAGATATTGAGCGTTCTGGTAGACCATCAATTGTTGATGATCAAATCAAGATATTGATAGAAAACATCCACGGTATACGACACAAGAAATTTCAGAGATATTCAACGTATCCCAAAAGTACAGTTGTGAACCTTTTACAAGCTCTTGGTAACCTGAGTCGTTACAATATTTAAATACATAAAAATTTGACTGAAAAGAACTAAATAGACTGCATGTCTATTTGTGATTCGTTGCGCCGTTCCTGAATGCATTATAACAGGTGATGAAAAGTGGGTTGTTCCTCATAATATAGAACACCGAAGGTCATGGGGAAAACCGGGTGAATCTCCACAAACAACACCAAAGAAAATTATTCACTCAAAAAGGTCATGTTGTGTATATGGTGGGATTGGAAAGGAGTGGCATATTATATATTCCTCCTAATGAAACTATTAATATCATTAAATATTGCTTCCAATTGGACTCTTAGAAAACCGTAATCGATGAAAATCGTCCATGTTGTGTTTGGTCATCATTGGCTGAGGAGGAATTATTGTCATTGGAAGGACTAGAGATGCCTGCAGTTGCAGCTAACAACATTAATTGTTTGTTGGAATTAGTTCGAGATAGACGAGTGGAATTTTCATTATTTTGATAATTATTAATGGGATCTGACTGAATGAATATTGGAGTATTACTGTCCACAAGTTCGTTGTATTCATTATTTTTATCAGCCAAATGCATTGAACTTTTACAGATATATTCTAATAATTTAACGTTTTCGTGTACTGCTTTATTTCCATTGCAAGTTCTTTTGTCTGGAGAAGTTTCTTTAATGATGAAGTAAACGCACAATGAAACCAATAATATGATAATAACAAATGTCTTTAAGCTTAGACCTATGAATAAATGAATTATATTATCGTTGCTTAGTAGATAGATTTGTGCTCCATGAGTCATCGTTTCTTTGTCATTTTTTGCACTACCACCAAATGAGTCATCGGTGACTCGTCGATGACCCATCAAGGTCATGTGACTCATCAAGGTCATCCTATTTTTAGTAACTAGGTCAAGGCCATTCTATTTTTAGTAACAAGTTCATGTGACTCATCGAGGACTCATCTACTTATAGAAACAAAGACAAAGTCATCTATTTTTAGTAACATTTTTGATCCGATCATTGATCCTATCGCTGATCTGATGACTCATCATTTTTTAAACAAAGACAATGACTCATCACATGACTCATCGTCTATTTTTAGAACAAAGACAATGACTCATGAAAACAGGACTCCACTAGAACAAAAATTTTATTATTAAACTTTATTATTATTATCAATATTATTATTATTATTTTTTTATATTATTATTATTATTATTATTATTATTATTATTATTATTATTATTATTATTATTATTATTATTATTATTATTATTATTATTATTATTATTATTATTATTATTATTATTATTATTATTATTACTATTATTATTATTATTAATAATATTATTAATATTATTTAAATGGAAAAACTTTCACATCTTTGGGAGAATGTAAGATGCATCTTTATCAATTTTTCACACAGAAACCAAGAAACTTCGGTAAGGATGGAATTTTAAATTTACCCGCAAGATAGCAGAAAGTAATTGTATAAAATGGTGAATATATAATAAGTATATATAAATATATATGTTATGGAGGCTATTGTTGTTATTATAGTTAATAAATTATTGTTTTTATTGTTATTATTGTTAATTATTGTTAAATTATGTTATTTCGCAAGAAACTTGAAGGACCCGATAGAGTCACCAAAAGAATGTGTTGGGACAATCGGGGTGCAGGCTGTGTGGTGATGAATAAAAATAAAAATAAATATAACAGTATAACAATTATGATACTAAAACTTTTATTTAACAATACAAAAAAATTAACCACTTTGTCCTCGAGGTTGCTTCAGAGATTAGTAGGTAATATCTTTCCTAATCTTTTACTGAATTAGTTTTGTCGGATTCTCTCCTCAGAGGTTACTTCGGGGATTAATAGATAATATCTTTTCTAATCTTTTACTGAATTAGTTTTGTCGGACTCTCTCCTCAGAGGTTACTTCGGGGATTAATAGATAATATCTTTTCTAATCTTTTACGGAATTAGTTTTGACGGATTCTCTCCTCAGAGGTTAATTTATAGTATTATTTCTGATCTTCGTGTTGTTCTAGTCTTTTAATATTCTTTTTTTCGTTTTAAAGGAATTGGTTAATAATATTCTTTCCAATTTCTTCTAAATTTGTTTTCTTATTCTTGTCTTAGTTCCTATTTGTTCTAAATTTTATTTGATTTCTTTATTGACTTTTTTTAATTTGTAATTTTTTCTATAGTGATAATTTACTATGGTAAATTATCACTATATAGTTTAATTTTTTTTTTAAATTAAAATAAAACTTTCTCCACGTGCAACGTGCAGAATTGTTATTTGTATTCATACCATACAATTAACAGAACCAAAAAAAAAAATAAAAAATTACAATACATTACAGAACTTCCCCCTTTAAAACCGGAGGTTAACATTAATCAATAAAAAGTAACGTAGAAAAAAATTACATTCAATAATCTTTTTTTTTTCGTATGTTTTATATGTTTTTGTGTTTTTTGTTTCTGTTTCTTTGTATCTACAACTTCAAAAAAATTAAAAATTGACATTTTGTTTTGTATTTACAAGAAAAATAAAAACTGTACCATTAACGCTGTTTGTGCGTGTGTTTGTTTGTGTATGTTTGTGTTTTTATTTAAAGCATTCGCTGTAACGTTTTTTGTATAGTGGAGCCAGTATTGTGTCTTTGTCGAATATTTTGATTGAATTTTTGTGGTTGAATGTGATGTTTTTGTGAATTGGTTGTTTTTTTGTTTGTGTTTGGGTTTGTGTTTTGTCTTGCGGTGAGTTGTTTTGTGGGTTTTTGTTTTGGTGATAGGGTTTTATTCGTCTTATGTTTATTTTCATTTTGTTGTTGTTTTTGATTATTGTGGCGACGTTTTTGTTAATTTCTAGGAGTTTGAATGGACCCTCGTATTTGGATTCGAATCGTTTTGTGAATGGTTTTTTTATTAGGATGAAATCTGTTGTTAATACTATTTTTCCGTCTAATTCGGAGTCCGGTCTTCTTTTTAAAATTCCTTTTGGTTTCTGTTCGGTGGTTTCGCTATTTTTGTTTGTTATTTGTTTGCTGTTTTTGTTTGTATCTGATTTGAGTGATGGCAAGTTTGTTGCTTTTCCGAAAATTTTGTATGCTGGACTTTCATTATCTGTTGAATTTGGGCTATTTCTTAGTCCGATTAATATTGTTGGAAGTTGGTTTAACCAGTTTTGGTCGTTGGCTTTTGTCCTGATGCTTTCTTTTAATGTTCTGTGAAACCGTTCGATTTTCCCATTTGATTGTGGGTTGTAAGCTGTTGTTCGGTTTCTTTTGATATTGTATTTATTGCACAGTATTTTGAACATTTCTGATTCGAATTGTCTGCCTTGATCAGTTATGATTGTTTTCGGTTGACCGTAACGAGCTATCCAGTTTAGTTCGATCATTTCGCAGATATTTTTGCTGTGATTTCTTTTATTGGGATCGCTTCGAACCAATTGGTTTTTCTGTCTATAATTGTTAGTAGATATTTGTAGTTGTCGTTTGGTGGTAGTGGTCCTACTACGTCTGTGTGTATTGTTTCAAACGCTTCACTGCTTGGGAAGTTTACTTTTTGTGTTTGGGTTTTTTTGTTGTTTTATTTAATTGGCAGCTGTGGCAACTTTTGACGTAATTCTTGATGTCTTCCCGCATGTGAGGCCATACATATTTGTTATGTATTAACTCGAATGTTATTTTGTTTCCCGGTTGATTGATAGTATGTATCTTTTTTATGCAGTCTTGTCGGAGTTCTTCGGGTAGTAGGATTCGTTTGTTGCTTTCGTTGGAGACATCGTGCCATATTCCGTCGAGTTCCTGTAGTTTCAGGCTGTGTTTAGTAGGCAGTTTGCTTAATGTATCGGTTTGTCTGGATTTGATTTGATCCAATTCAATTATTTCTCCGAATTCTAGGGCGTTTATGTCACTTTCAATTCTGGATAGAGCATCTGCTGCTATGTTTGATTTTCCTGCTACGTAGTTTATTGTGCAGTTGAATTGTGAAATGAAATTGATTTGTCTGATCTGCCTTGGTGAAGGGTTTTTCATTTCTATTGCGTTTGTTAGCGGTTTGTGGTCTGTGAATATTTTGAAGGTTCGTCCTTCGAGTAAATGTTGAAAGTGTTTGATTGCTTCGTGTATTGCTAGGAGTTCTCTGTCAAATGTTGAGTATCTTGTTTGATGTGATTTTAGTTTTTTCGAGAAAAATCCCAGTGGTTGTTTGCCGAATTTATTTTCCTGGAAAATTGTTGCGCCCATTGCAAAACCAGAACAGTCTGTAGTTAGTTGATACTCTAGTTCTGGATCTGGGTAACCGAGTAGTGTTGCCGTTGATAGGCTTTCTTTGGCTTTATTGAATGTGTCGGTTGTTTGTTGTGTCCAGTTTATTGTGACATTCCGTTTTGTTTTGATAAGATCGTTTAGTGGTGCTAGTAATTTACTGCAGTTTGGGATGTAAGAATGATAAAAGTTTACCATTCCTAGAAATCTCCTCAACTCTCTTGTCGGCAGTTTGTAATTTTTTATGCTGTTTATTTTGTTTTCAATTGGTTGTGTTCCTTTGTCGTTTAGTGTGTGACCAAGGAAGTTTATTTCTGTTTTCATAAATTCACATTTTTGTGTGTTTATTTTCAATTTTGCTTTGTTCAGCGTTTCGAATACTTTTTCTACGTCTTTTAAATGAGTTGCTTTATCTGGGCTTGTAATTAGAATGTCGTCTAGGTAAGCAATTGTGTTTTTGTTGTTTTTCATTGTTTGGTCCATGAATCGTTGGAAAGTTGCTGCGGCATTTCGTAGACCGAAAGGCATTCTATTGTACTCGAACATTCCTATCGGTGTTGTAATTGCTGTTTTTTTACGTCTTCTTTTCTGATGGGGATCTGATGATAAGCCTTTTGTAGATCAATTTTTGAAAAGTATTTAGCGCCGTTTAAACGGTTTATTATGTCTTTTATTATAGGTAATGAGTAGCTGTCTGGCTCTGTTATTTTATTCAGTAGTCTGTAATCACCACAGGCTCTCCAATCGCCATTAGCTTTTTGTTTTAGCATTAGTGCTGAAGACCATTCAGAGTTTGAATGTCTGACTATGTTGTTTTCCAATAGTTCGTTGAAGATGTTTTTTGTGATTTCTATTTTTTTGGGATCCAGTGGTTTTACTTTTGCATGTACTGGATTTCCATTTGTCAGTATTGCGTGTTCGGTGGTTTGTTCTGATTTGTCATCGAATTGGACTGGTTCCATTAATTCTTTGTATCGTTCTAGGATTTTTTTGATTTCTGGTGTAATTTTTTCTAGGTTAGTTTTGTTGTTTGTGTTTAAAGTTACCACGCCTATGTCAATTTTTGGTTTCTCTCTGTTGCTCATGATGTGTTGTGATGTTGTTGTATCGGTATTTTCTAATATTTGTTTGTTTTTGCAATCCACTAGGAGGTTGTATTTTGTTAGGAAATCTGCTCCTATTATTGCTTGTTGAACGTCAGCTATTGTGAATGTCCAGTTGTAATTTTTTTGTTTATATTCAGATTTAGTGTTTGTTGTCCGAATGTTTTGATGCTTGTTCCGTTGGCTGCTGTTAACGGTTTATCTGCAGTTTTTATATTTTTGTACATATAATGTGGCAGTAATGAGATCACCGAACCGGTGTCTATTAGAAAATCAGTGTTATTTGTGTGCACCCAAAATGTATTGTTTTTGCCACCTAATGTGGGTGCTATCATTAGTGACTTTTTTAGTTTTCCTGCTCTGTTTTATGATAGTCGCAGGGTTTTACGCATTTGTATGCTTTGTCGCCAAATTTGTTATGAAAGTAGCAGTGGTTTTTGTTTAGGAAATCATTTCTTGAATCCCTTTTTGGGCTGCTGTTTCGGTAATTGTTGTATCGGTTTGGGGAGTTTGACCGGTTTCTGTAGTGTCCGTTTGGGGATTGTCTGTGGCTGTAGTTCTGTCTGTTGTTTCCGTTGGGTAGTCGGTCATAGTTTTGTCTGTTGTGATTATATGATAATTGGTCTGTGTTGAAATTGTTTCTGTTGAATAGGTCTCTGTTTTCGTTTGGATTGAAGTTTTGCCTGTTGTATTTCTCTTTTATTTCGGCTAGTTCCGCTTTTATTTGTCTGTTTTCGACAATTATTTCGTCGAATTTGCTGATCAAAGTGTTTATTAATCGGTTTGTTGTTTCATTTGGTTCTGTGTTTTTGTTGGTTGATTGGGTGTTGTGATTAGTTTTATTTCTGTTGTAGTTTTGGGTACTGCAGATTGTGGGGTAGATTTCTTCGTTTATTTTATCCGCTATGTCAGCGAGTGTTTCGACGTCAGCGTTACTGCTAGCAGCTAGGATTCGTCTAATTTCCGGTGGCATAGCGCGCATGAAGAATTCTTTCACCAATTCGTTGGAACCGGAGTTTGTTATGTTTGGTTGTAGATATTCCAGTTTTTGTTTTAACTGTCGTAGGAAATCTGTGGGCTTGTTGTCCCCTAACTGTGTGTTGTTGAGGCATGACTCTAGCATTTGCCTTCTGTTGACTTGGTTTTTGTTGGTCAATATGTTACACAGTTTTGTAAAAGGGTCATCGTCTTTCGATATTTCATCAATTTGGTCGGCGATTTCGTTTAATTTGTTACTTGGTAGTGCTGCTATTATGTTGGAGCATAGGGATTTTGTTGATTTGTCTCCCGATAGTGTTAAGGTTAGTTTCGCAAATTCTAACCATCTTTGCGGTGTTCCGTTGTCATCTGTGAAATAGTTGGGGATATTTGTTTTTGGGTTGATTATTGAATTAATGGTATGTGTGTTTTCTGGGTTGGTGTTTGGGTTGTAGTAGTAATTGGTGTTTTCGGGTGTTTGAGTATTATCGTAGTTGTTGGGTATTTGTGGAATATTTGTTGGATTTGTTTGATTTGAAGCCATCAATTATTTTGTTGCTGTTTTTTTATTGTTTGTTGTGCAAAAAAAATAGTGGTTTGTTTGAAGGATATGGCCTACTGTGTTCGGCCAACAGTGTCACTAGCCTTTATAGTTCTATAATAACTATACTGAAAGGTTTCGTGATTGAAAGAAAACGTCGAATGCGAGTGTCGTGTTGTGTTTGCTTTGCTTCTGACACCAGTTGTTATGGAGGCTATTGTTGTTATTATAGTTAATAAATTATTGTTTTTATTGTTATTATTGTTAATTATTGTTAAATTATGTTATTGCGCAAGAAACTTGAAGGACCCGATAGAGTCACCAAAAGAATGTGTTGGGACAATCGGGGTGCAGGCTGTGTGGTGATGAATAAAAATAAAAATAAATATAACAGTATAACAATTATGATACTAAAACTTTTATTTAACAATACAAAAAAATTAACCACTTTGTCCTCGAGGTTGCTTCAGAGATTAGTAGGTAATATCTTTCCTAATCTTTTACTGAATTAGTTTTGTCGGATTCTCTCCTCAGAGGTTACTTCGGGGATTAATAGATAATATCTTTTCTAATCTTTTACTGAATTAGTTTTGTCGGACTCTCTCCTCAGAGGTTACTTCGGGGATTAATAGATAATATCTTTTCTAATCTTTTACGGAATTAGTTTTGACGGATTCTCTCCTCAGAGGTTAATTTATAGTATTATTTCTGATCTTCGTGTTGTTCTAGTCTTTTAATATTCTTTTTTTCGTTTTAAAGGAATTGGTTTAATAATATTCTTTCCAATTTCTTCTAAATTTGTTTTCTTATTCTTGTCTTAGTTCCTATTTGTTCTAAATTTTATTTGATTTCTTTATTGACTTTTTTTAATTTGTAATTTTTTCTATAGTGATAATTTACTATGGTAAATTATCACTATATAGTTTAATTTTTTTTTTGAAATTAAAATAAAACTTTCTCCACGTGCAACGTGCAGAATTGTTATTTGTATTCATACCATACAATTAACAGAACCAAAAAAAAAATTAAAAATTACAATACATTACAATATATATAAGTATATATAATTTTAAAAAATTACTACTTCAAAATTACGAAATTAAATTTTACTAAACCTAATTATATCTAATATATTTAATGTAGAATAACAAAACTATCAGAACAAATTCAAAGAAATCGAGTAAAAATAGTAGTTTGTATACGAATATACAAAATCCACTTTGCTCATTTCTTGGTGTATATATTTTTAAAATTTTTCATGACTCACACTTTTAAAACCTATGGAATTGAGTCTACTATTATTTATTACGAGATTATAATATCTATTTTATTCTATTCGTTATAAAAGCAAATATTGTTGGATTTGAATCACACAAGAAATATAAAAATTTCAATCTTTAGTCTGAAAAACAAATAAGGATAAATGAAAATAAATTTACACATTCATAAATCTTCAAATATTACACTTATTATTATTTTATTGTTTTTAACTTGATTGGTCATAAAAATATAATTCATTTTAATTTATAATTTAAATAAGGTTTAATGCTTTATAACAATTTTTTCATTTTCAATATTTAATTTTCTTAATTATTTTCAATCATTAAGTTTCCTTTTATAAATTATTAATTAATTTATATTTGAGTACACTTGACAACAATGTCATGAAAGTAAAGTAAACAGAATTATTAAAATGTATTAATTAAATGATTTCAAAATTATTATTTATTTTTTTTAATTATTAAATTTATCATTTTATTATTAAAATAATTTTAATAAATATATTTTTTTGACATATTTACATATATAATGGAAATCATTTAAGTATTGCTATAATTATTGTAATATTAATCATTATAATGTTAAAATTAAAGTTAAAAATAATAATAAAAATGTTAGTGTTACATTTTAATTTATTGCATGATACAATAATAAAAGCAGTTTGTTTATAATTTTTATTGAATGTTTAATGTAAATTAATCTTTACATTTTCAATTAATTTTATAAAACTTTTGTTCTTTGGTCATTGCAGTGAGTCACTTGACAGTGTTGTCAAAATCTATATAAATCTTATATTTAACAAATTCTCTAAGATCTAAACATTTCGACCATATCCAAACGATATGTATTAATCATTACTCTTTCTATATCGATTTGGGCACTATTTTTGCCAATGTATTTTGGAAATCCTACCATAAAAGATTATTATTCAACAAATCACAAAATAATAAACAAGAAGATCAAAATAAAGCTGTGTAAACTAAATATAGCCGGCATGGTCATTTAGCAACAATGGATCAATTAAATTTCTCCAAGTTAAAACAAAATTATATAGTTGACACTTGCAAGTTAAACTTCTTTCCATATGTAGACAGTGGTATTTTTCGGATATCGATCCACAGAGGATTGAAGAATTGTTTGTTGTCTTATGTGCCCTGCTTGCAAGATACAAGATGTAATTACACCTAACTGCGAAATATAACATTATCTATAATCTTAAAAAAATCAATAAATATATATTATAGGAACACACAAACTTACCTGTGTGTAAAAATTTAATGCTGCGAAATTTAACATATTTATTATAGGAATCTAAAAAGTGAGAGAAAATAATTAAGCATACAAGCACAGCACACATAATGAAAAATACATACAAAATTAAGTAAAGTGTTTTTTATGCGAAATTAACATTGATTAACATATAATTAACATATCAATATTTTCAAATTATTTAAAAAGTTATGTACAAAAAAACTTTTGAATCAGATTCTGACTGCTCTAACTTGAGCTTTAGGGAAAAAGAAAATATATCGTAAGATTTAATTATAAAATAATTTAGAATATAAAATTTCTTTAGATTTACAGATATTGAAGAAGGTCCTTCGACATGTTTGAATTTGCAGGAAAAAAAAATCGCAAATCGTAAATTTTAATAAATTATTTTAACAAATTAATATTTTCATAGAATTACAGAAATAGACAAAATTCGAAAGAAGATTACAAAAACTTAAAAAATATTTTATCCATTCTTTACTAAATGTCTTTAAAAAATAAATGTTTGGTGATTACTTTACTTATTTATAATTATAAAAATATCTAACTTACATTTCTACGAAATAAATCCAAATAAATCCAAATAAAATACCATAAAATTCCTAAAAAACACCTGAAATTTAATTATCAATGTTATATTATAAATGCTGACTAACAGTAATATTTAAGAACTTGAATAATGATCTCATAATTATATAAAATCAAAATTCAAATCCTAAAAATTACTTCAATTCAAAAAATTACCTTAAAAACGATTTTTGAAAAATTGAAAAAATGAAATTAAGTTAACAATGTCATATAATTGGTGACTCACCTCAGGTGTTGTGCACACCAACGTATATTATAGACAATGTTAACTTTCGCAGTTAGGTGTATTTTGTGTTTGTGTGTGCATTTTATTTGATTCTCGCCTGTGTGCGTGTTAGTTTTTTTGAAAATTAATTATTTGATTATTTGACTTTGTGGAATTCCTGATTATTGGATTTGTTTGTTTGTTCAAGTCAGTGAGTTTCTTTAATGGCGATTTTTCTTTGTATGATTTAATTTAAAAAGATAAACGTTTAATGAATTCTGATTTATTTCAAATTTATATGCCATTAAATATGGCTACCACAGACATTATTGCAAAATTTTCTTTTTCCTTAGTTTTCCTTAATGAATTGTATTTTCATCTATTTCAGGAAACAATCTTAGCATTATTCCTTTGGTAAAAACAATTTGCTATTCTTTAAACATAAATTGAAATTATAAATTCTATTCATTGAAAATTACTTTATACTTTTCCATCGAGAAAAACATTTCGTGGCTAATTTAAAAAAATAAAAATGTTCAGAAAACCGAAAATTCCGAATATAAAAATTATTTACATATATTTACAATAATATTTATGATTTCTCAATTAAGTAAAATTATAAAATGATTTTTAAAATGATTTTTGAATCTTTATATTTTAATTAAAAAATTATTAGTAACACCTTTTTAATAAATACAATGTCAGTGGAAAAGAAATCAATCAGTGGTGAAATTTGAAGAAAAAAGTTTTTAAAATTTTATTATATTATTGATAAAAGCTGCATCAAAAATTGATGTTATATAGGAAAATATAAATTTGTTATCTATAGTTGTAATGAAAAGATATGAAATACTTTGTATTCGAGTCTAAATTTTATTTATTTTTTGTACTAAGTGTGTTAAATTTTGTTAAGTATTTCACAATTAGATAAAGGATTATTATAACAAATTTCCTAATTTTCATAAAAGAAATTATTACATAAACCTAAATTATACCTTGAAATGCATAATTCAGCATAAATGAATGCAACATATAGTTGAGATGCAACATATAGTTGAGAATTAATAATAAGTGTACATAAAACACTGTGCATTTAATTTCAAATTATTTTGAAAAAAATAATTATGTTTGTATTATCTGTGAAATTAAATATTACTAACTAGTGTTCTGACTCCAAACTTTTTTTTATCTGGTACAACATATTCCAGACAAAATAAACATTTATTGATTAGCACAAATTATTATAACAATTATTATTATTATTATTATTATTATTATTATTATTATTATTATTATTATTATTATTATTATTATTATTATTATTATTATTATTATTATTACTCAATAACAAAACCAATTATTAGCGAGTGCATATTGCAACATTTTGTCAGGAATAGCATTTTATATAACAAGTTCGAATATACGACCACTCAATTACTGTCGCTGAACTGATGATTGGTAAAATCAATTCGGTTGTCTTTTCGCTTCGACTCGAATGCCTCAACCCTTTTAATTATTATTTTGATCCGCACTACTCGAATAAATATAGTAGACAAGCCTCTTTTCCTTTATTTATTTATTAATTTATTTTTCTCTAATTTTCTCTAACTACTACTATTCTAATTCTCCGCAAATTTTAAGTCTCGAATTCTGTCTGATTCAGTTTATTTTTGGCTTTTATAGATTTTCATTTGTTGGGATTTAGAGATAGGCCAAGCTGTCGAGATAAGGCAATACCATTTTCCAATTTTTTTATTTTGTTTAAGTACTTTTAAAATAGATTGTGTGGGAGACGGCGTAACCTAGCAGGAGTAAAGTGCTAAAGAATGTTTTGGATTGTTGTATAACAAAAGAAGAGGAAAAAATTTGCGAATTTGTCTTCTTGATTATTGATTACAAAACTTTGATTTTCACCTCAGATTTCTTTTCAATTGGCATTGTATTAAAAATAATTGACTATGACTCAGTAAAAGATATCAATGTTTTCGTTATATCTTTAATGATTCATAGTCATATTTTTTTGTAAATACAATGCCTTCTTGAATATTATCGAAAGACAAATATCGTGTCATGTGCTAAAACTTAAATAACATTTTGCCAAGACAAAAAATAAATTAATAGTAACTTAATGCTTCAAAAATTGTCAAATTATATTTAAATTTAAAAAAATATTTTTAAAAAAAATTTGCAACAATGGGTAAAAAAAATGTAGTTCAAAATAGATTTTAATTACGTAATTAAAACTATTTTTTGGAAAGTTGATAATATTAAATCCAAACAAAAATAAATTTACAAAACATTTTTAATTCAATTAAATATATGGTGAGTTCTAAATTTTACATATTTCGTTGCTTTGATTTTTAAAAATATTATTCAAATAAGCAGTTCGTGAATTTATATTATTTTAATTTAAAAATGAGCGCTTTTAAAATGAAAGAAAACTCGAAAAGTTTTTCTACGAAATATTGAAATTTCAATAAATAATATTACAGTTGTCAAATAAATATCTAAAAAAGTACGTAATTAAATTAAATTGTCTGTCGTTCTATAAGCCGTTCTATTTTCAAGAAATATTCAAACAAATGAGTCATTTCCAATGTCAAAATATGGCATTTTATAATTCGTAAATTAATCAACCGAATAAATTTAATTAATATTATAAACAAACAAGTCACACGAAAACATTTTATAAATTAAAAATAAATACATAAAATAAATCTCAGATTAATTAAATTTAAAATATTTAATTAAAAATTTAATATGTAAATTGTTTTCATAGTAAATTCATTTTAAAAAGAGTGAATCCCATTCCCAAATGAGTTTCTAATTTTGAATCAAACAATTATTTATACGCTCCTAGGGCGTTTCTTAGATTTCTAAATTTAACAATTTAATCAACATATTAGAAAATAAATAAATAAATAAACATACATATATATATATATATATATATATATATATATATATATATATATATATATATATATATAGTAGATGGATAGGGGTCCGCTGGATCACATACCCCCCCACCCCCCCTCTAGGGGAAATTTTTAAAATTCTTTTCAAGGTCAAATTTTTTAATATAAAGTTCATTTTTTTTTTAAATTTGAAATTCGAGAGTTCCTGACAAGAGATATTATTATTTGAAAATAAAGGTCTTTAAAACACAGTGATTATTATTATATTTAGTCCGAGTTATCCGACAAGATATTCTGTCCCCCTATGTGTATTTGTCGTAAGGTATGGTCACATTCAACAAGTCGCAAGGATATTATTAAACATATCAAAAAAAAACATACATTATTTAAACAATAAAATAATTTAACAAGGGTTATGTAAATACAAAGTCATTTTATTATTATGATTACTATTTTTATTAATATTACTATTATTACTATTACTATTACTATACTATTATTATTAATTATCATTTTTTATTTATTATTAATTATTATTATTATTATTATTATTATTATTATTATTATTATTATTATTATTATTATTATTATTATTATTATTATTAATATTATTATTATAATTATTATTATTATTATGTATTATTATATTATTATTATTATTATTATTATTAGTATTATTATTATTATTATTATTTATTATTATTATTATTATTATTATTATTATTATTATTATATTAATAATATTATTATTATAATTATTATTATTATTATTATTATTATTATTATATTATTATTATTATTATTATTATTAATATTATTATTATTATTATTATTATTATTATTATTATTATTATTATTATTATTATTATTATTATTAAGAGTTACAAAATTATCATTAGTTTTCATAAAACTGATAATAAATTAAGACATTAAAAGATTAAAAGATATATTAAATCACAGATCAATTCGATAATAATACGTCATATCAATATCATTGTCATCATTGGCATCATTGAAATCTGGACTTCGACCTCCGAATAGTGGACGAATTTCTGAAATTACTTGATCAACATCTAAGGCATCTATTCCTAAATAATGTCCAAATGCGAGACTTGAATTTTTCCCCACCCATAATCGTTTGTCATCGTTGTTTGACAATGCAATCTTGGTATTTTTAAAACGTAAGAAGCTGGTGGTTACGCGTCCCTATTCTAGTTGTGGCACCGTATATACTACGCTGTTGTTGTAGCAGTCTAAATAAGACTGATGCCCTATCTCAGTATTACCAAGCTGAACTCCCTTAGCCCTAAGTGTTGCCTTATCTCCTAACAAACTATAACCTTGGGTCTTAAGAAAACCCACTCCTTATAACCAAGCCCTTTACTTTCGTCCTTAAATTTTCCTATCACAGAATCCAAACTCTTTGAATACAAAGGATAAGCAGGATCATAATTGCTAGTATACAAAAAGATTATCACGAATCATTGCCGGCAAAAGAGTGTCAAGCTTACAGTGCTTTATCTCTAAGAAAAAGGAGTCAGTGTCACCGGCAACGATATTTATATCACAGTTAAACTCTAAACGATATTTAGACAATTCTATATACTGTAACTGGTACATCCTCAGTTTAGACAATCTAACACTGTTTGACCAATATAGCTAGGTCTGTCTAAACATATATAATCTTTATCCAGATGAGCCGCAATCAGATCATCAGCAATTTTGATAGATTTTCTGAAAGTAGGTTTTGATGCATATACAATCATCTTTTCAGCTGAATTGCATAGTCTCAAATTCATCCCTTTTTCAGATTTTCCAACCGATTTACCATACAAGCTATTGTTAAATAATTTTGTATAAATCCCCTATATAATTCACATGTAGAATTTGAGCGCAAATTAGTATTAGTCGATATGTAATCTTTAAAAATGGGTGCATGCTTAAATTTAATTGCCCTATGTACATTTTAATAATAGCCCCCAATTCTATATACAACTTGAGAAGTCGCCAATGAAGAACATGGTTCCTCTTCGGCCAATGCGTGAGCATCAGCTTCTCAACTTTCGAATCTGGCGGGCACATCTTTTCCGGAGCAATCGGAAAATCATTCAAAAATCATGCAAACACTGAGGGATATCAATATCAACCTCCATAGTATACCCATATGGAAGATTTTCAATATCCTCATTCATACATTCATTCAGACAGAATCAAGATCAGCATACACCCATTCAAAGTCAGCATAGGCAGATTTTGGCTTAAGGCCCATCCATACAAGTTGTTAATATCTATGTACAAGAGTTCTGTGTCTTCAGAACTAGCAACATAATGTTTGTTAACAAATGTTAACCCACCTCGTATCCCTCCTTCATAGAAATTAAAACATTTCCATGTCCTAGCAAAAGTTTCAATGGGTTCCGTTAATGTCATAAGCGCTGAGGCCATGACATACCGGGAATGCCATAGAAATTAAGAGGCTCAAGACAATTATATGCAAGGCCTTGCACGGAATTGTTGAAAATAGTCTGCGAGGAGAAATACATCTAATTTAAGGTAAGTTAACATGTAATCTAACATGTTGTTGCAATTTTGCTGAGTCCAAATAACTTGAGCTAATGCATACTCATCATTAGACACAGAATCCAGATCGGAGGTAGTTCAAGAGTCGATCCAGAACCTCAAGCGATGTAGCAAAGTCATAGGAAAGATACCTTTGGCTCGAACAATTGCGCCATCAAAAACAGAAGAAGTTAAAGGCAGATCGGAAAGAGTCTTAACGCTTTGCTAAAGATGAATTAACAAACTGCATGCTGTCAATAAAACGAACAGGCATTTGTTAATATACGCGATGAGGGAGATGAATTTCTCAGTAGTGGTCGGAATAATACTTATTCCCAAGAAGGAAAATTATTCAAAACCATACTTCAAAATATGATGGAGATCATACCCCCTCAAATTATGAAAGACAACTGGTAACTGTCTCTGAATTCGCCGAGAAACATTACATTTCCTACAAGCAGCACCAAGATACTTGCCTGAGAAGTGGCAATGGTCCCTAACTCTATCTCTAATGAATTTTTTACACAGATAACAGGTTCTGGATTCTCGAAAAGCCCGCTCCTTCAGTGAAAGACAAGGTTTGCATGGGCTTTTCCCCATTAATTTCGTAATATGGCAGGATAATTTGGACCGCAATTTCATCCACCTTACGCAAGAAAGACAACACACAATCATCTTTTAATCTTTTAATGTCTTAATTTATTATCATTTTTATGAAAACTAATGATAATTTTGTAACTCTTAATAATAATAATAATAATAATAATAATACTATAATAATAATAATAATAATATAATAATAATAATAATAATAATCATAATAATAATAATAATAATACTAATAATAATAATAATAATATAATAATAATAATAATATAATAATAATATAATAATAATAATAATAATAATAATTAATAATAATAAGAATTATAATAATAATATTAATAATAATAATAATAATAATAATAATAATAATAGTAATAAATAATAATAATAATAATAATAATAATAATAATAATAATAAATAAAAATGATAATAATAATAATAGTAATAGTAATAGTAATAGTAATAATAGTAATATTAATAAAATAGTAATCATAATAATAAAATGACTTTGTATTTACATAACCCTTGTTAAATTATTTTATTGTTTAAATAAATGTATGTTTTTTTTTGATATGTTTAATAATATCCTTGCGACTTGTGAATGTGACCAGTACCCTTACGAACAAATACACATAGGGGGACAGAATATCTTGTCGATAAACTCGGACTAAATATAATAATAATCACTGTGTTTCAAAGACCTTTATTTTCAAATAATAATATCTCTTGTCAGGAACTCTCGAATTTCAATTTAAAAAAAATGAACTTTATATTAAAAAATTTGACCTTGAAAAGAATTTTAAAAATTTCCCCTAGAGGGGGGGGGTTGGGGGGGGGGTATGTGATCCAGCGGACCCCTGATCTAGCGGACCCCTATCCATCTACTAAAGGCGTCCT
>CAUHTR010001364.1:0-21300 GCA_959609185.1 Schmidtea polychroa
AATTTTTCCTCCTTTTAATATCCTTTGATAAATTTTCTACTTCGTTGATCGAGCTTGATGTTTTTAATTATTGTCTCGCTTTAATCTTTACGATTCTCTAATTCCTTTGAATTTGGTTTTATTGATTCCTTTGATTTCTCGCTTCTGATTGATTTCTTGATTTCTATTGCTTTCTTGATTTCTTTGATTTCTTTCTGAATTGTTTTCTTTATTCTAAAATAATTAACACTTCTAGTACATATCATAAATTCTCTTTATTAACCCTTCATTTACTTTCCATTTTCCCTTTATTTTACTGTCCTTTGCTCCTAATTTTCTAGCTTTCCTACACTTCTCGTTATTCATCCCATTTTGATTTTAAGTCGATTTTAAATTATCTATAACTCGTATCAATTATCTATATAGTCGTATCAATTATCTATCCCTTTTATAATCGTCATATAATATAATATCAATCCCATAAATATCAAAGTAAACATATTATTAATAAATAAAATTCACTAATTCCACTACTAGCTATTCGTTCGCTTTTCCCCATCCAAAAACTGGTTTCATTTTTGCTTGCGCCGGCGCTTTATCATAATTCTCCTTTACTCATTACATATTAGTCGCACTTAATCTATTTCAATTTAATCAATTTCATAGTTATTCATCGATGCTTTGGTTCGCGCGACCTCTGCATCTACACTCATTACCATCGGCTCCCTGGCCGGTTTAATCAACTCTTTTTATTTCATTTAAATCATTTCACTCAATTGCCATCGGCTCCCTGGCCGGTTTAATCAACTCATTTTAATCTCATGAAGTCTTTTACGACTCCTAGACGCCTGGGCTTTTACACCATTACGCCATATAATCTACTATTACCCTTCAACGCTTTGGTTTGTTAGACCTCCGCGTCGGCATCGGCTTCCGGCCGGTTTAATCAAAATTGAAGTCTTTTACGACTCCTAGACGCCTGGGCTTTTACACCATTACGCCGTATTCGCGGTCTTCGGTCCCTGACCGGTTTCAAATGCCCTAAATGAGGTTTCTCCAACCCCCAGACGCCTTCGGTTTTTACACCTACTATCGTCCCTACCGCGATTAAATTGAGTTAACAGTTGACTTTCGGGCTAATTAAAAATTCGAGGCTCCTCCTACTCAAATCCCTAATCTGCTGAGGCCTCACAACTGGCTCAATTCTTGGCCGCTTATTGAAAAGAGTCTAATACCGGTAACTCTAATCTCATCGCCGTTTCACTGGGCCTATCGGTACTCGGTGTGGGCATCCGGGTTTTGTACCGACCCCTGCTAGCAATAATCACGAAGAAAAAACATCCTATCTATCAGGATTTAAAAAACACGGGAATGCCTAATCGCCTTGATCGTGATTCTCAAAAGTGATGAACCAGATCTCCCGACTAGTGAAGATAAAAGGAAATTGGATATGCAGTTGACTTTCGGTCCTCCGCCTCACAACTGGTCCAATCTTGGTTGCCTATTGAGTACGAGTCCTTTACCGGTTGACTCGCATCTCACAACCGTTTCACTGGGCTCCTTAATACTCGGTGTGGGTAACCAGGTCTCTCTCGCCCGTTACCATTCCGGGTTTTTGTATCAAGTCCCGCTAGCAACTCAAAAAGTGCGCCCAATACTCGGTGTGGTATCCGGGTTTTTGTATTGGGTGATCCAGCATCATCAGTCCCTTGGCTGATAATCTCCTGGACACTACAGTCCGGTGGTTAGCCGCTGTACTCGGGTGCCTCATCACTCGCTAGGGAAAAATCATTATTCCTCATCTGATTTGAAGTCCAAAAGCGGTTTCTTCAAATCCGCAGCTGCTCTCGGATTAAATTTTTAACATTTAGCGCGCGTTTTTCAATTTTTATTTTTATTTTTCTATTTTTATTCACCCTTTTAGTTAGTCCCAGTCTCCCAGACAAAAAAATATAATAATCGCGTTGGTTCATTTCCCATAAGTGGTGATCAGTCACTCGACAGAAACTCCCCAACATTTGCGATGGATCCTACTACATTCTCTCATCAGGGTGATCAGGATTTCCCCATCCGGGCAAGTGTCGTAAGGACGATTCACTTGTCATCCCCTCATTATCGTATCTCTTTATGCCAAAATAATAAAACAGGAAGAAAAGAAAATTGGAAGTAAAAATCGTACTGATCTTATCGACCAGCTCATTCATACGACTATGATCAGTCCTGCATTCAATTTTGATTTTAGTTCTAATTGCTGTGTTGCTTGTCTATTTATTTAACGTATTTTGTGTCCTTTATATGTCTATGTTCATCGTATGTTTTATACCTTTCGGTTGCTATAATGGACTTTTAATATAATTTAATAATTTTATCACTTCATATTCATTCACAAGAAATTTATTTGACAATATCTCCTTACGGGAGGTATATTACAATTTTTTCTCTAACATTCGTATCGCATACGTTGCATCGTTTAATTTTTTCTGCGCAATTCTCGCAGTAGCATAAATGACCACATGGGATCGTCATTACTCGTATTTCATTGGTTCTGCATATGAAGCATTTTCTAAAATCTTTAACTTGATGCTCGATTGCTTCTTTAATTTCTCCCTCGATCGTTTCCATTTTTATCATTATCTCCTGCCATTTGATGTTGAATTTGGCATTATCTAATCGTAAATTTTGAATTTGATAAACTCTTTTAGTGGTCAATTCTGCATTGGGTGTTGCTATTTTCATCATTACACATATTTCCTCAGCTTGCGGTCTTGGATTCAAGCTCATCTCGTCTTGGATTTTCATCAACTGGTCCGCTTTGCGATTTAGTCGTTGTAGCGAATTGTGTGTTAAATCTACGAATTTTTCGAGTCTCTTTGTAATGTAGCCGGTTGATTCCATCTAATTAAGATTTATTAATTAAAGTTCTCTTTTTATTAATATTCCGCGTCATTTTCCCCCTTTATCGTTTTCCCTCTAATATCCAGAATACCTTATTTTATTAGTGCTTCAATAAACCTTTACATTCTACTTATCACTCTTAACAACCCCGTCTCCCTCTGTTTAAAATGTTCTATCCCGCGCAAATTCTTTCATGATCTTGTGACTTTATTACAATCGCTTTAATTATATAAAATCCATATCCCATTCGTTATTACCCTATTGAGTTTAATTACGTTGTTCATTTGTTCCAATTTTATTAGCGTGTTATCCCCCCTTTTTTCCTATTTTTAAATTTTCATCATTTCCATATATTTACATTTTATTAATCTTTAATATTTACAATTTTTATTATATTTTTGTTTTCGTTTTAAGTTTCGTTTGTCATCATTCATTCTATTACTACACTATTCGTCCAGTGTTCTCATACTCACTTTCAGTATTTTCATATGTTGGCGAACTTCAACACTTCCATCACTCATTTAGACATTCCACATACATTTTATCATATTCATACATCCATGTACTAAGTTTAAATGTTTGGGAAAACAATTTTCTCGTTCTTGAATGCATATCACTTTATATCAACTTTTACTCTCTCCATTATATCTATTCTCGGGTTCTTTCACCAATTAAATTTTCAAATCCCGGCTGAGCCCCCAAATTTGTATGGTGGGTTACAGGTGGTCGAAGGTTTAAGTGCTGTTACCAGCGTAACCCAGAATACAACATTACTTTCCTCTTGGTACCCGTTGAGCAATCAACGTTGGTACTGTACCAAGGGGTTGAGTACTTGCAAAAAGTGAGCGCCTTCAAAGCACTATAATTGTCAAGTACTCAGTGGGTCCACGGACGGCCGATAGAAGGCAAGTGTCCGATTTATTTTGGTCCCTTATCGCGATTGTTTTCCCAAACTCTGGTATGTCTACCGCATTGTTCTAGGCAATCACAAAATTAATTCCTACATCCATCAGACATTTATTTAATCGACACAGTATTACAGCGTTGGCTTTAATCCAGGAGGGTCACACTCTCAACTCTTCTTCAGGTCGTAGATTGGCTGTCGGCTCCTTCGATCTTGCTTGCTCGGCCAGCCAGGCCCTCTTCAATCGATCCCGAGCGTTTCGCCCCAGCCGTTTCCGTTTCGGCTTGCTTGCCTGGACTGGGGGGTATATTTTTTCCAGCTCCACCGGAAGTGGGCGAATCTGTTCTCGGAGCGCGTCTTGGATGTAATTTTCATTTAATCTACTCTCGAGTGAGCGTACTTGCAACTTCAGCGCTCGGATCTCCAATTGGTCTTGTTCCGCCTGAGTTTGAAGCTGTACGATGTGGGTCGTCCGTTTCTTCATTTCGGCCGGACTAAACCAAGTGCCTTCGAGCTCTCGGCACTTGATTTTTAGCTTTTCCACTCGACTTCGGAGGTGCTCGGACTGCTGTTGTGCCTGTTCTCGATCTTTTCGAAGGTTTTCCAGTAACTGGTACACTGAAAGGAAATGGCGTTAAACTTCGCCTTTCGTCTTTATGCACATAAGAGTAATGAATTTCCCAAAACCCAGTAACGGAAGAGAGGAAAAAATTTTGGTTTGTTATGTCATGGGTAATAAGAGATGACCTCCCAAAAAGAAAAATAAGTTATTATCCTATGAATAACGAGATTTACGATATGAAAATTTAATAATAAAAATTGTATCAGTTACAGTAGAATGTATAAAAGTTTAATAATAAAAATGATTACATGTCGTAAACACGATAAACAAATATATTAAGCACAATATGATGTCACGAGGTCGGTAAAACAAATGTATTCACTACATTGCAAGGTCACAAGGCCCGACCGATCGCATAATTCCTTTCAATCGACGGATCAGATCCGGTTTTTTCGTGGCCTCCCTCGTTTTCGTGGGGGGGTGTCTATCTCCTCCAGTACCTCCGGAGTTACTCCCATCACTTTGGCCTTGAGCTGGAGTTCCAGGCTCTTCAACCGCCTCTGGGCCTCTTCTACTTCGTAGGCCGCTTGGTCGCGGGCTTCAAACAGGTCATTATTGGTTGCCTCCGTTTTCACCCACACCGGGGCATTGGGTTCTGGGCCACTTCGAATGACCTGGTCGGAACAGTCTAAATCCCGTCCCTGGCTCCACCTGTGGATCTGCTGCCAAATATATCGGATCCTGAGCCGCGTGATCATTTGCTCGTAGGCGTGTTCGCTGTTGGATTCATCTGATTGTGACATTTCTACTTGAAATATAACATTATCTTTAAGGTGAACGAAATATAAAATCGCAGGTTCGGATACATTCGTACATCAAACACATGCTAAACTTTTCTCCCAGGATATGTTGTTACTTGAGGTGAATATATTTGTTCTCTTAATTTCCTTCTCCTGAATATTTCTTTATTTAGGACTGTATCATAAGTGTATAGTCCCTATCCATTGATGACAGACTACGGATGGAATTCGGGTTTGGTAAAACCTAAACCTACCGAAAATCGGAATACCAATACTAGTTAAGTTGAGGATCTAAAATTTGTGATAAGTATAGAAGACGACTTATTGAATAATAACTGAAGTTCGTATCCTCCGAAAATCATCTAGAAGATTAGAGTTATATACGCTTATACCCAATTTCAATGGTAAAAATTGCACAATTTAACTTAAAATTAACCAATTTTGTCCAATAAAAATTTGGCCAAAATAGTGGAAACGATTGTTTGAAGAAGTTATTAGGCAAAATTTTTAAACATAAAACCTAGGTAATTTATACATCCCGTTATTAGCGAAACAAACATATTAGACTTGTCATACAAGGTTTCATCCTAACTTCTAATAATACTTTTTGACAATTCTTACTAAACTAACAACCGGACAATTAATCATGAGATTGCCTCGAGAGTACTAATAAATAATTAAGAAAAATTAAAATCGATTGAACCTCTGCATTAGTTTGCAACTGAATGGCTCTTATTTAATAAGAAAAATCTTGTCAATTGCACTACTTAAAAATTCTTGGTTATTTTGGATTGAAACGAAAATATTTTAACCCTAACATTAGAAAATTCGGTTAATCCAATTTTGTCCTCTGACTTCATTATTACCTACTAATTTTCGTAACTGGAATCAATTGGTGAGTAACAACTCTTCTTGACCTTAAATGACATATTAAAGTTTTTTCAGCATAATTATTCTCATCCAATCACTTTGCAGCTTTCCAAAAGTTTATAATTGCTCCTTTATGTAGGAGTTTTATTGCTCGTTATTTGGGGTAATTTAAGTTTTTATTTCAGTTTCCCATTTCAGCTCTCAGTTTCGGCATTCAAACTCAATGTTCAATTTCAGTATTCAATTCTAGCCTTCAATTTCTGTATTTAATCTCTGTACTCCATGGATCTAAATTAACAAAATTTATTAGAGAATCATCTAATAATCTATCCTTTTAACGGCGCATTTAGGTATATTGATCACACTCTAACTTTGAGGCAGGAATTCGTAAATCGAGAAGGAAATTATATATTTCACGACTCCAAGAAGATGCATTCCCTTACGAGATTTTCCACTAAAAGACCTATGCGCATCTCAAGGATTCTACGTTTGATAGATGTCTAATGGTTTGGAATTTATTTTGGCTATCCGAATAAAATCATGGGAATAATCAAATCTGTATTTTATCATTCATTGTTCTCATTTAATAATACAAATTTCGCATTGTGTTCATTGGAAGTTATTATTTTACTTACATAGGGTAAGTGGAAAATTTTTGATTATAGTAATTTAAGTTTTTAATTCGGGTTTCCATTTGACTCTCATTTAACGACTTTTATGCAATTAATAACCAATTTATCGATGTCACCAAAAGTTAGATTACTCATGAAACGATGTAGAGGTAATATTCGCTCCCTTCATTCTTATGTTCGGATTAATATTACTAACTATCCGTATGTTGGAAATATCATCATTTTTACATTTGATGGGTTCGGTACATGTATTCCTGACATTTCCAGGGTTTATATGAGATTATTCTTTATACATTCTGGGTATCACCTACTCTTGCATTATAACCTTCGGATGATATAAAATTATTCTTACGATTCAGAAGTTTAGTACTGTTAAAATTTAATATTTACAAATTGAAATCGTCATTCCAAATTTTTGGGAGCATTTCGCTAATCAACATTGAATTATAAGGTTTAGTGTTAAGTTCATAATTGTTCTTGTGCCTCATGTTTGCCGAACTTCTTTACGAAAAATTATGAATTTACTCTTAAGAAAAGTTATACTACTATTAAGAATTGTATTTACATATATATCAGTGAGGTTCGACAAACATATAAGCATAACGCAGTTTTAATGATGTTCAACCGACTACAAGTGTTTAATTTAGGTCTGAGCTCTACTCAATTATGGTCCTAAGGTAAAACGATGTGTGAGATTTTTAGTGTGGATTTTAATTATGTAGTGCATTTGAACTCGGGAAGAATGCTTGCTTACACGGCCTCACTGTGACCGCTACGACAAGCCCTACTGTTTTGTTAAGCCGAAACATTTCTGTCGACCAATAAATAAATATATGAGCCATAGCGGAGGGGTTTTATCGACACAACTCCCTGGTAGAACCATGAAGTGGCCGACCTCCGATGACCGAACATAAAAAAACTATATAGGATATATTGCATGTTTTCATGTGAGCTGATTGCAGTAGATTTTATGTTCTCTCGAATGTAGGGCTGATCGGAGACGTAAACGTATTAATACGCCGCTGATCCTTCTTACATTCGCGGATAAATGAGCATGATAAAAAGAGAAAAAAAAAAAAATTTTAAACAATTAAGATCGAAATTTATCAATAATAATCAATTACTCTAACATCAAATATCAATCAAAGACACTTACTAAGATTTTCCGATTTCAATGACAAAAATTTTGGCATAAACGAAATGATTAATTGTGACTAAAATGCGTCGGTATATATACCTATTTTGTACACGTGTATGTATTGATGCATTAAAACAAACTCGAATTCTTTTTATTCCAGAAGTTTCTATTTTGTAATTTTGATATTTTTAATGGAAATTTTAGTGCTATAATTTTTGTTTTTATTTTTAAATTTTTATTTTCTAATTATTTTTCATTAATTTTACGTCCATGATGGATTTGGAACGGTTCCAGAACATTCTATTTTACTTTTAATTTAATTTTTATTTTTACCTGATATTTTACGAATTTCTTTTTAAGAAATTTTATTTTTAATAATAATTTATTTATTTTTCTAAATTTTATTGTTTAAGATAGTTTTTATGATGGTCATCGCCATTTTTATAGAATGTTCTGGGTTTTTCTGGAATTTTTTGCTATTTTTACCATCTTTTAAGTTATTCGAGTTTGCCTTTGGGTAACTCCATGCCTGTTTGGTCACTTTTGAGTTAGACCTCCGCATCATTTCTTGCTTCTGTATAATTTTATTTAATTTCTTTGTTTATGTTTTTGTTGCTTTCTCCTTTAATTATTATTGTTTATTTGGTGTGGTTTTTAATATTTAACTATACTTGGTGCTTTTTACTTGCTGTGTACCTACACATTTCAGTCACAATCAGTACTTTGGGTCTAGAAATCAGTTCTAGCCCAACAATACGCTCTTTTTCTGTGTGAAATAAGGAGAATTTAACATATCTAATAGAGTCAATTCTGGTCACTAATCGAATACTTTCATTCCAATTAAGTCTCACATAAAATCATAACGCTGTTTGTGGTCAAGCATTGGCATGAACAGCAGATGATCAACCTCTGGACTACAACTATAACAAACTTCGCCATTGGTAATAATCATTCATCATAACATCATCGTTTAATTCTCATCTGCCCATCGTACACACGGCAACCAAAACATATTAAAATTTAATTGCTGAATTGAAAATTAATTTCCGTTCTACACCAAACACCGATGAGATACGTTTCCAATAATATAAGAAAAAATAATCTTATATTATAGAAACATACATACATACTTTGAATTCACGCTGATGTTCTCATTAATAGTGCAATAAGATACATTATAGAAATCTAAAAAGTGGAAGAAAAATAAATACTGCACTATTTTACACATACAAACTTTTGATTCATAGAAATGCGCCGCTGAGATACGTTTCTATGATAATTCAATTTTAGAGAACTTTAAGAAAAATAAATTATCGCTGAAAATGTTTTTAAATGTATTTTTAAAGAAACTATTGTCATTGTGAGGTGTATTCAGCTGAGAATTAAGAAAACAAGTTTGGT
This sequence comes from Schmidtea polychroa, assembly GCA_959609185.1. Taxonomy (NCBI): domain Eukaryota; kingdom Metazoa; phylum Platyhelminthes; order Tricladida; family Dugesiidae; genus Schmidtea; species Schmidtea polychroa. The sequence goes on from CAUHTR010001364.1 coordinate 9,182, forward strand.
AGAGGATTTCCAATCTGCTATGTCTTATAGACAGACGAGCGAGGAACCCGATAAATATTTTACTATTTTTTTTAACTTTTTGTTCTGATGGTGCAAGTGTAATACTTGGTCGTAAAAAGCTCTTAAAAGATTTCTCTGGTCCACTTGTAAAAACGTTGTTGAGAAAGAATCCACTCTGCAGATGACAGCAGAGTTAAAAAAAACAAAGTTCCGTCCCATTATCCAGACAATGCAAATTGACCATCATTTGATGCAGAAATAAGATTTTTTGGATAGATTGGATTAGTTGCAATTTGTATAATAGTTTCACCATGACCAGTAAGTGATCCGCTCAAATTCAAATGTTCCATTATTTTTCTTTAAAACAATTCCATTTTCAAAATTCGCTCTAACTCCCGTTTTTTAAAACAAACCTTTTATCAAAACTCAATTCCTTGCGTCTGTGTGCGCACACCAATATGAAATAGAAGTCTAACAATAACGCACACACAGACGCGATAAAAAACGCCAATATAATGCGCACACAGCCAGTCAGAAGGAGAAGTCATTCCCCCTTTGACTGGTCGAAACAATAACAATACAATTTCTTTCTCATAACTCATGATTTGTTTGCAACAGGGTCTTGTATAATGTATTTTCCTTCTCGTCACAACTTTAACTATAGGTTTCATTAAACGAATCCCCAACGTCATTGGCAACTTGTTAATAATTCTTATTCCATTTTTCCCAATAAAAATTAAGCTTCTTTCTCTCCTCGTCCAAACCGACGAATATTTAAGGTCTTAAAATGACTTTGGAAAAAAAATTTTCAAAGATTCAGGTGTCTTAATATTCTAATTTCCGAATTAATGACCAGTTAAATAAGACTTATGATTTAAGCATCTTTTAAATTCTATAAATAATATTTTATAAAACAATATTTAAACAAATTAATTATTTAAAAAATTTGATTAAAAAGATTTTATTAAAAGCTATCAAAATATTGAAAATTTCAATTTTTCAGTTTTCAGTAACAATTTCAATATTTGGTGGTAAGATCTGATAAATAAATCTGAAATGCATATAAAATATATTATTTAAAATAATTGATTATTATATTAAATTTAAATAAGTTTATTTTAATTTCAATTCTGAAAATAATGAATTATCAAAAATAAAATTTCTGGTAATATTTCTTCAATGCAACCTCTCTTCCAACACAGATGTCAGTCTTGCCGTGGTGATAATGTCAGATTAAAACAAAAATATAAATATTTCAATTTAAAACTTTCAACAAATTTTAATAATAAAAAGTCGTTAATTGTTGGAAATTTTTCAAATAGAAACAATAGCAAAATTCTTGGTCAGCAAATCTCGGGTTCCAGAAGTAAAATCAAAGAAAACATAATAAAAATCAAAAAGTTAAAAGATATATCAAAAGTATTAAAAGTATTAAATCGGCTTGGTTTTGATAAACCAAATCAGCTGAAATCTGTCAGCTGTCAAAGTGAAAATCCAACAATCATAAAACCTCGGGGAAAAAGGCAACATTTAATAAATTCCGTATCAAATATTACATACGATCGCATTATCAGAACAACGGATCCTTTGATCGGGTATAAAATAAATAAAACTCACAGAATGGATCAGTGTTGGAAAGATGTCTACAAAACCTATAACAATGGTCAAAGTCATTTAGAAAATAGGGAGTTGTCTTTATCAAACAGTGCAATAGACGGTGACAAAACGTTGTTGGATCTAGAATTGCTAATAAAATCCCTTGTTAATAAATTCAATGGTATTCAAACAAAAAATGACCTTTACATATTGGATCAGAAGCGCAACAAAAACAATAATAAAAAATTATTAATGAGATCTTGCATATCGAAATCCATCCAGTGTAAGGCAACCACCCTTTCAAAGGCCGTTAACATTTGTCAAAAAGACTTAACCACCCATTACTATGGCACATCTGTAAATTTTATAATAAAAAATATTAATTCTGAGCTGTTAAAATGTATTGTTTATCATTTTGTGGAAAGTTTAGACACAAAACTGTTATTAGAAAAAGAAAACTTTGATCACCTTCAAATTAAAATAGAGGGAAATGAATTGATCACAAACAAAATTAACGCTTTTGAAACAGTGAAAAATTTAACTTTAAAAAATTTAAATGAAAGAATTGATTCAAAAAATTGGAAAAAACTGCAAATTGACCCAATTCCCGGGATTATTATTAAGGATCTCGCTACTAAAACGGATAGAGTCAATAGCGGGAAACTTAGAAATTCCAGTAAGATCTTTTCTCATTTTTTAGAAAATCCTGATAAAATCCAAACAGACGATGTTGAATATTGTTTATCAGCTCTAAAACCATTAAAGCATTCAAGACTTCGTTTTAAATCAAACCGTACGGATAAACTTTTAGTGTTGCCCCGTGAAAACGGTTTGTTGGAAGTTGATTTGTCTTTAGGTGAAGTAGAAGATGAAACCAAAAGGTACAGGACTAATTGCAGTTCGACACAAAATGCTCAAATCCAACACGTAACTCTTCGGAAATTTCAACCTTTCATTGAAAAAGAAGCAACACAGGAATATTTTGAATTAAAATATTCCGGTAGTCACTTGAATAGTGACAAATATCTACAAAATTCTATAAACTCTAATGACTTTATAAACGAGTCATGGGAAATTCTCGGAAAACCCATGAAGAGCGAAGAAAATTTATGCAAAGAAATCATTGTAACAAACATTTCCCATTTGGACAGTGACAAAGAACTAACAGATAATTTTTTGTTTCACTCAATTGACTGCAATCAGTCTCAATATGAAGAGAAAAGATTTCCTTATAGACAGAAAAATATTAAAAGATCTGCTAAAATAACTTTAATAAATCCATTTTCGAAATACTCGAATGCAAAAATACTGAAAAGATGCAATGAAATATTTGAAGAAAAATGTATTCCTGAATGTAACTGGTTTAATTGGGTTGATGACATAATTAAAAAGATTTATTTAAAAGTAAAACCTACGAGACAGATATCTCAGTGCTCAGAGGTACACCTGAAAGAATACATTATGGAGTGCAAGATATTTTCAACTTTGTCAGAATGTGATAAAACTGTGAATGTATTTTCTAGCTCCCTTGAAATTGTTTACCATTATGCTAATAAACAGCAAATCGTTCTCAAAAATCCCCCGGATAAAGGAGAATTACCAAGACTGTATTTTAGTGGACTGTCAAATGTTTCCTCATATTCCGAAGAATTATTTAATATTTTCAATCCTTTGTCAAAGGTTATGGGAGATTTTCAAGAATCGAATTCCAGTTCGAGGATAAAATATTCCCAAATTCTTGTCGACAAATTACCTTTTCCAAATGGATATGGATTCAGATCTTTTTATAAAACCATTTTTCAATCTTGGATTTTTCAATAAGTTTTTGTCTGATTTCTTTAGGTTTTATGGATTTCGATTCATTTATTCTGTAAAATTAACATGAAAACTATTTGCTTCGTTTTGCCTCAACACTCATCTCATTTGAAGATTGCCAATATTAAAACTATATTTATGAATAAATTATTATTTAAAATGTTAGTTATTTATTAAATTAACCTCTTCGAGGATATTGACACGTGAGCACAGTCCCATATTTGGCCAGGCGTAACGCGGACGCTAGTCTAAAGCATACGGTGAGGGTGACAGTAAGTTTATACTACATAAAAGTTATAAATGGATCTACGACACCCGGCGAAAGAAACTACAGAAAATTAAAAGAAAAAAAAAGAAAAAAAATTTAGAAGGTCAACTATTAAACGTAAAATGATAACAAATCTATTTATTATTTCAATTGAATTAAACAGCAGCAATTTTAATTATGACAAGATAATTGATGAATTTGATGAAATGAAAACAAAAGGAATTTGAAATAACTATTTAATATATAATTGAAATAAATAACTAGGTAAGCTATTTAGTAATGCTTATTTATTAAATGAAATATTTCGACCAAAATAGGTTCGGCCTACACCAATACAAAATTACTCTCTCTTTTTCTTTAATTGTGTTGGGTTTTTATTTTTAAGCCCGTTCTCTCTCTGACTCCTAGCGTTCTTATTCAAACAAATAAGTCGAAACCCAACACAGAATAACTGTGTTCAATCTGAAACGAATTACAATTTCTCACTATACTTGCACCTTTCGCTCAATATAATTATCACTCGATAAGGTAGATAATCCAAGGGGCAATCACCCTTTTCGATACGAGGATTAAACTTTTTTCAAATTACTATATTTCATTTTCTGATCACTGATCGCCTGGTTCTGTAAGCTTCTCTTTGTTTCTTTGACCAACTGGCGGCTTGTCAGTTTCTGAGCTCTCTTTTTATACTGTTTCTGAAATGACAATTATCTACAAAATTGCAATTAATTATTTCCTGGGAATCCTAGGTAAACATTTGAGGGTTTCCAAATTATTTTAATTTGTTTATCCCAAATTGGCGCTCGAAATATTCCCTCTCTTATCTGATCTATTGGGTCTCACTGCGCATTGGGTTTCCATCAGTGCTTGGATTTCCCATGGGCCCGGGTTCCCATTGGCTCGGGCTTTCCATTACAGATTAATTAATTTTAATTAATTTGTTTTTTCGATTTAACTTTCCCTGTGAACCACTTATTAAATTTTCATTACCATTTCCGAGCCCGTCTATCAATTTGGAGTTCAACCATACCCGCTATTGATTTTTTATTTTTAGTAAGTTTTATTTAATTTTGCATTTTTTTATATTTTACCAATATTTGTTATGACTTCCTTTTATTTATAATTTTTTTTGATTTTTGTAGTAACCTCAACAATTGAGTCTTCTTTTTTTGTTTTTTACTTGATGTATTTCAAAAATTGCAATCTTTATACATATTTAAAGTAATTTTAAAAAAAATTAACTAAAAAATTGAATAATCATATAAATAAAATTTTTAGCCGCAATTATATCGCATTTTATTATTAAAATTATTATTTTTTAAATTAATAAAAAAAATTTTAAATTTAAATTATATATAAAATTACAACAAAAATACTGTTTATTCAAACTTTTGCTATTTTTAAGTACTTTGATAAATTTTAAAAATGAATATAAAATTTTGTAACAATAACTTTAATAAAATTTATTTAAAAATTTATCATTTAATTAGATTTAATTTTACACCTTTCAAAAACTATTATTTAACTATCGAATCAACGAACTCCCAACGAAATTTAGATTTATTGATGCCAAATTTACAACTTAGAACACGGACACATTGACTATGGAATTCAACGGTTCTGATAATGAAATAAGTCTCCTTTCAGCTTGTTTCAACGCCTTAAGTTTATTTGTTGATTCCTTCGTTATTAATTTATGCTCTAAATTTATCCAAATATTTACTGGCAATTGATTTTTTTCAATCTATTTTTTAATCTCATCTCTCTAAATTCCATTTAATTTAGCAAGCATCCCCTACATGTCCGACATGGCTTTGGCATGAGAGAAATGAATGCAATTCTCTCACGGAAGTAATTTTAAAATGTTCTTAACTTGTTTTTATCTACTATTTTTAATTTAGTTCGAGAACAATTGGTAGGTACTTTTTTAATATTTTTATTTTGACTTTCAATGTCTGTTTTCTTTCACTTGAGGTTTTGAAGAATCTTTGAATGGCAATTTTTATTATTCCTACGACAATCATAATCTAATAATTTTTACAGATAATTAGAAATCCTTAACCAATTTATTAATTTCCAAAATGCATTTCTCGATCACTAATCAGTTTCCAAAAACAGAAATGAAAAAAGATATTTTTAAAAACTAATATTATTTGAATACTTTCATTAGAAATTTAAAATATTTTAATTAAGAAATATTGGCTAAAGTAAACTTCTCGGGGGTACATAAATAAATAAATTAATAATTAAATAAATAATTAAATAATGATACAATAAACTATATATTAATAAAAAAAATTTTTTTTTCTGTACAAAAAAATATCATTTACAAAAGTCTGCATAAATTTATTTATTTATTTATTTATTTACCCCCGAGAAGTTCACTGTAGCGAAAATATTAACAGCTTCATAATAAAACATATTTCATAATTTATTTATTTAAAATTTTTTAAACCCGTCAAATTAGGAGCTTCGTAAATCTAGTGTTAAAAAATCTTCAATCTTCCTATTAACTGCATTAAACAGTTAAAAACACATTAATTAATTTTAATTAATGAAACCTACTTGACTTTCAGGCACTTCAGAATTATATTTATATTAAAAAATTAATTAACAAATTTAAAATTATAAAACTCTTGAAAATAATTAAATTACAAATGGAATGTACACAATCAAACGATAACAACCCCAACTGTTAATGGGATGTGGAATTTGAAAGCGGCCAATATAACTTCCTTGGAAGATATATTTTTACTAATATTCCCACTATTAAAATGCATAAAATGAAAAAATATATAATAAATCTTGTGATATATGCTTTTTTATAGGTTTCCTCGGACACTTCAACGTATTTAGTAACCATTATATTTCCAAGGCTTTTAACAGAATATGATTTGCTTATTGAACGTTTGTGTAAGGTTTTGAAAAATTCTATCTGCTGAGAAGAATTTCTTCTACTTTCTAAAGTTTCAACTAAAATTAAAAAATAATAATAATATTAAGTCACAATGACCACGATACAAAACTATTATATATGTAATATTAAAAATAGCAAGAATAATCTTTTCAACCCTTTCCAGCATTGTGATTTCAAATGGAATCATTAACTCAAAATTCAATTTTAGTCTTTCGACGATTAAAAATGTTGGCAGCTTCTAATGTGAATTCACAACTTTCTGTAAATTTACTGAAATATGTTATTCATTTGTTTTTGTAATTTAATGAAAGGTTTCACAACTTATTGCAATATTTATTAATTTGTTGTCTTTCATCGAAATAATATATTACTTAGTTGCAATTCACATCATTATTTTATTACTTTGTTGCAATATTTTTATTATTTTAGTTAGAATTTGATAAATATTTTACAATTTTGTTGAAATTTAGTTAATTTAGTTTTGACTTAGTTAATTAAAATATGTTTTATCATTTAATTATTCATTTGTCTAATTAATTTAGATAATTAGTTTCAAGTAACAATTATTATTTTTCATGAAAAACATTTTTTTTTGAAAAAATTAATACTCACCCAGTTTTTTTCTAAAATTAACTCGACGTGTTATTTTATAATAAATCGAATAATTACTATTTAAAGATTTTTCAAAATAAAATATTCTTGTTATAATTTACGTTCTTGGTAGAATATATTAAATGCAAATATAAAAATGATAATAATAAATAAATAAGATTAATTAAATAATTAAATAAAAATTAATTATAAAAGTAAAAAACAAAAGTAATAATAATAATAACATATTAAATATTAAATATTAAAATAATAAATTATAATAAAATATTAAATATTAAATAATAAATTATAATAAATAACTAAATAGAAGTAATTAAATTAAAATAATAATAAACTATAATAAAATAATTTAAATAAATGTAATAAATTAAATAATTAAATAGAAGTAATTAAATAAAATTTAAATTAAAAATAAATAAATAAATAAAATAAATAAATAATAATAATAATAATTAAATAACGTAAGTAATTAAAATAAAATATTAATAAACTAATTAATTAATTAAATGTAATAAATTAAAAATTAACAAAAGTATTAATTAAAATCAAATAATAATAAAAATATAATAAAAGTAATAAATTAAATAGTTGGAATTAAATTAAATTAAAAAAAAAATGATTCGATTGGTCTATATTTGATCTTGACATTTCATGACCTTGAAAGTGAGCTGGAGTCCTTACTACATACTACTGGTTAGTGTTTCTGATATTACAAAAATATTGTTTTATATTTATTTTATCGGTTATTGAAGTTGCGATTCCATTTGAAATCTCTGGGTACATGGCACCGTTTTTATGTTCTACAATATTTACAGTAAATTTCAGGTACAATACGAAGACATAGGATATTGGCCAAATCACATGGAAAATAAGCATCATTGCCGACTGTGCAAAACTTCATATTCAAGAATTCAATGTGAAATATGCAAAAGTTGCACTTTGCCTTGCAAAAGATAAAAATTTAAGAAAAATGCCTCATTTTTTATCATCTTTCCATATTTATGCATGGTATGTGTCCTCTGTCTCCAAATGGAATCATATCATTTTTTTCTAAGGGAACAAAAAAAATTAGGTAAGATGTTTAAAGAAGTGCTTTAATAAAGTTTTGCATAAAATCTTTTTGTTCCAAAAAAATATGGGCTGGAAAGGGTAAATTATTAACATTTAAACCAATAATACTTCCTTGGGAACCAATAATACAATTGGGAAGGAAGTGTTCGAATTTTATTTTTATTAAACAAACATTGTTAATAAATATTATATTCTTAAGAATTATGAAATCACCAGAAATACAAAGCTGTTATTTATTATACAGTTGAAGAGAACTTTAGAAATCGTTCCGTCACTAATTAAGGAAAATATGGACCAAGACATTTCTGTTCCCAAATCTGATTCAGAAACATGAAGAAGTGCAAATTGGTTTTAATGTTTATAACGAAAGATTACGAAGATTTAATTTAAATTCAGTCTTAGGATACAAAACAAACTAATTTGTGTAGTGATCATATAGGTAAAATGAAAAGCATGGAGTAATATTTATTGGAGACAGTAAACAAAGCCAACATTGATGGTTTGTTTTGATAAAATCTCCAGTTTCGAAGGAATATTTAGGAATCATAGATTACCCCATCGGTATCAACTATTTCCTACAAACGTTTTATCGTCCATATTAAACTGCTACAGTCATAATAAGAGGTACTTTGAACTTTTATGTACTTGAAACTAAAAAAATACAAATTTGTTTCGTTTTTTTCAGTAAGAATTACATCGCGTTTCAATGAATAAGAGTGAACAGTTTATGTGAGTGACACAGATCAGCATTTATTTGATATATATGATTAAAATAATCGTATAAATTATTTGTTATTTTTCAAGTATTTTAACGATTAATTTTTATTTTTTAAATTTAATATGAAATCTTTTAAAAAGTATTTTAAGCTTTAAGTTTCGCCTTTATCAAATGCTATTCCACAATATTCATCACTAATACTTGATAAATACAAAGCCAAAAATTTGTGTTGCATAGATAATTAATTTTTGATCTTTTGCCATAAAGAAAACGAATAAAATATCATAAAAAAGAAAACTCATCAAAGATGATAAAGAAACAAAAGATTTTACAAAAAACCTATAATTGTTATTTGAGGTGAACAAATAATTTATATTGTTGGTTATTGAATTAAAAAAATGAATGAATTGTGAAAAGCTATTTTGTAGAAAATGAAACTTAATTTTGTGTTGAGTAATAATTGTTAGCCAATAGTGTTCTCGATCCAAATAAGAAATTCAACACATTACATTTTGTTTTTATCAAAAATCACAACTATTCCGATATTCACTAACGAAATATAACGCTTTCGCTTGATACTATGGCGGTGACTCTAAGGAAACCCGACTAAAACAGAAAGAATCTGATTTTGGTTCTGAAAAATGACATTTAGAATCTTTTTTAATTTCCACTTTTGTTTAATTATTTGACTGCTTTCTCCCTTCAAATGTTATGGTAATTCAATACTTCTTTTCGCTTCTTTTATAGGTCTATCTCGTCGTCAATCATTCACAAATTAAATGACTTTTTTCGACGAAAAGCCAAAAAAATTTAATAATTTAATTTTATCTTGACACATCAACCACCATTCCTGTCAAGCTCGTGGATTTTGTTTTGAAATAAAATTGATTTATTTTTATCTAATAATTAATTAGATTGTATTTTTTAAATAACTTTGTCTACGGAACTACATCGATTTGAAATAAATGAATTTTTCTTTTACCATTTTTATTTAATTTTTCTGCAATTCAATTTACTTTTTAAAATATTGTAAATTTTAATATTTTTTAATTATTCTGAGCACAGTTTCCCGTACAGTCATTTAGACAATCACAATATATTTTGGTTTTTGTTGTTTTGAAATGAGAACATGAGGACTCAATTTGTAATGAGATTCCTGTCGAAAAATTTTTTTAAACCCAATTATTAAATTAATATTTTCTATTCATAATTTAAAATAAAAAAAGGAAAAAAATTAATAAAAATAATTGAATTTTAGCAATGCATTTTTAATTTTGAAGCATTGAAAAAAATAAAAGTATTATGTTATTCTTGGAAATATATGAAATATATTAAGCATATTAAACATATTAATGTGGAATTGTATAATCGAAATATTTCATTAATTTCAGGAATAACATAATATTTTTATTTTTTTTTAATGCTTCAAAATTAGAAATGCATTGCTAAAATTCAATTATTTTTATTAATTAATTTTCTTTGTTTTAAAATATTTAAAAATTTCAAAAAAATTGTCCGAGTTATGCAAGTCATAAATTAAAAAAAAATTACTTTTGGATTCTTCATTTTCTTGTTGATGTCTGGCTTCAGCTATTCTTTTTTGACACTAATATAAATTATATAATTTTATATAAATCATATGGTAAATTAATAAATTAACCAAGTTAGCTTGATGCTGCCAGTCTTGTATAAAATTTGTATATATCACTGCAACTGGAACGCAAATTGCCAATGAAACCAATAATCCAATCCACAACCCTATATTAAAGGAAAAAAAATTATATTAAAAATTCATAAATGCATATTTTCTAAATTATTACATAAATAAAATTTCCATTAGTAAAACCATTTAGGTGTTTTTCACCTTTCATCTGTCTTCATTTAAGGTTTCATTTATCTTCATTTAGTTTTCAACTATCGATCAATGTTTTAAATTTGACACAAATTTTCGGCTGTCTTATTTCAAAAATACTTAAACTTTTGTGGTGATTTTCCATGGGTGGTTTTTCTTTTTTGCATCAATTAAAGTTTTTATAAATTTAAAAAAAGAAATCAATAAAAAGTTTGTAAAAAATTATTTAAGTATATTTTAATAATATAAATTATAAAATGTTTGTTTTAAAATATAGATTTTTGAATTTGTCTTTTGAATTTAAGTTTTTTGTTAATTGATGACATTTTGTGAAACACATACTTTTGTGAATTTCTGCAAAACATTTATCTGCAGCGTAAATTTCTAAAGTTTTTCTATGTCTCTAGTCAGATTTTGGATTTCAGTTTTTATCGTTATTTACAATTGTTTTTTTCCGAATGTGAATTTTTGATTTTTAAATTATGTGTGGATTCCAAGTATGACGAATGCTACAGAAAAATATTTTCTCTCCCATGATCCATCAGTCGAGAACACATCAGATCCATTGCAGGACAAGGATATTTTAATCGATTATTCCTTAGCAGTTTCGTTTACTAAATTCCCTTAAGTATTTTTGTTCTAGTTTCAATCAATAACATTTCTCATTGTTACTTTATATATCGATCCATAGAAACTTGAAGTTTCGAGCTTATAATATATAATTCTGTCTCTAATAAAGCTCATTTATGATTATTCATCTGATAATTCGAATTCCGTTTATATGTCATTTTGTTAATCATGACAAAAAATAGATATTTTAGCTCTCGGCTCTTAGAGAGTCAATGGGTTAAATGCCTTGGATCAAAGAAGAAACCTTGATTAATATAAGTATTGGCAATCTAATTGTTCGGAATCTTTCGGGAATGATTCAATATAATTTCGGTTATGTTGGGGATCGTTATATTCATATAAATTGTTTGAAGGCCTTAGAAAAAATGCGTTTAAAGTTTATTTATCTTCATTATCAAGCTGATGGCCCTATTATGTCTAAGAAATTACCTCTCGTTCAACTCCACAAAAGACCTATATTATTGAAATAAATTTCAATTAAAATGATAATTACAAGATGCGAACTAAAAATGACAAAGAAATTGTAATGAATTTAAAATGCCAGAGAAAAGGTTTTCAGGAAATCGCTGATATTATGAAAATTTCAAGGAGTTCAGTATCAAATGTTTTGTTACAATAAAAACCAATTTAAAAAAGAAAC
>CAUHTR010001364.1:21324-81520 GCA_959609185.1 Schmidtea polychroa
GGTAAAAGCCCGATATAGCGTCGGTAATTATTTACATCAAAATATACCACAAAAGATAGCTACTTCATATGGATTTCATATGGATTTAATTTTTATTAAATTAAATTTTAAATGTAAAATGGCCGGAAGACCACGAGCATCCACAATAATAGTGCCTCGCACCAACGTAACTTCGTCGATCCTAATGACTCCGAAGTGCATACTCAGAACATCGAGAACATGTGGATGAGGGCAAAGAGGAAGTTGAAAAGACAATTTGGAACAAGTCGCGCGTTGTTTCCGTCATATCTGCAAGAATTTGCGTATCGTAACCAATTTCGACGCACAGACTTGTTTCCAAACTTCTTAATTACGCTTATGGATAACTATCCGTGAATTACTTTTCGTGATGTTGTTTACTTGCGCTGTTTGAGTGTATTTTGATGTGAATAAAGCTTGTTTGGGTGTACTGTCACTTTTTTGTGGTATATTTTGATGTAAATAATTACCGACGCTATATCGGGCTTTTACCTTAATAATAAAACTAATCAGTGTTTAAAAGCAATTGGTGTTGTACCTCCTGTTTCTATTTTACACTAATCAGATTTTATTACTTTAATATCCATTTTATAACTACTGAAATTTTCTGTGTTCTTTTCTAAAATTTTCATAAATTGTTTTCATTTTATAATTCAAAATAAATTACAATCAATTACAATATTTAAACAACAAGTTAATAGTTGTTTATTTCCTAGGATATCATTTACATATAGTCCATGGACAATCATTTATCCATAAAATAACTAATCTATGTTTTTTATAATATTCTGAAATTTAAGTAATTATTTTTTAATTTTGATAAATCTATTCTATAATTTTATTCAAATAATTTTTCTCAAAATTACATATTAAAAAAGAATTTTCTTCAAAAATTTTTTAATTAATATAGTTTTAGTATAAGATAGACTAGATTAACATTATAAAAATAAATTTACCTTGAACCTTTAATTTAGCCGCAAATGCTAAAGAAATACCAATTGGTTGTCCTAATAAATAGAATGAACAAAATATCAACAGAACGCATATTTTTTGTCTTCCACAACCTCGTAAAGCGCCCATTGTTACAGTCTAAATTAATGAATTACTAGAATATTTTTACATAAACAAAAAAATGTCGGGTTAAAAGAAGTCACAATAAATCTTAGCTAAGATGAAGTTAGATGTTATAAATAGCTACAAGATTTTTGAATATTTATCTTTACATAGGATCCACCCATTAACTAATATAATGAAAACAGAACTGGAACGAAATTCATATTGTATTCCAATGGGAAAAATTATTACGCTTCATTATAATATACTTACCTTTTCTGTTACCATTATCAGTGATAACAAGAATTAAATAAAAAAATTAGAAAAAAGACAATTTCAAATTATGAACATGGAAGTTAAAATGAAAGATTCAGACTTTTTGCTTCAATATTATTCTAATTCGTGGAAAACGTGTTCCTAGAAAAGTTAAGAAGTTTCTCACAATTAATTTTTTGGATAATTACATTTAATATAACTGACTAAAATCACTGATAAATTTAAGCCATGTTGATATTTTGAGTCCTTTCTGTAAAGTGGCTTAAGAAAGTATTTTCCAAATGTTGATTCACAAAATATTTTATTTTTATTAATAAGAAAAGAAGTTCGAATATTCCCGATTTATTTAAATTTATTTACTATTTGACTCAACTTTACTGATTCTGACAAACAATAAGCAATACAGAATTATTGATAAATTAACTTACTCCGAATGCGTCAAAAAATTGAACCCCAACGAGAATTGGTAATAATTCAGATGACAATTTTTGTGCCTCACTAAAAAATAAAATAAAAATATTATAAAAAATTAAGTTACCCATCGTTTGTAAATACTAAGGGCAAATAATTTTTGAATCCCAATATCAAAGAAGATGTTATTAAAAATGAACTTACTAAAATATAAAAATTTATATCAATTTTAAAATTTCAATTATTTATTGTTCAATTTAGAATGAATAACGAAATTAAATGCAATTCTATTGTAACTAACAAGATCAACTCGCCTGTCAAGAAACAGAGAAACTTTAAATATGAAATATATTTAAGACACAAAAATAAAGTTAACTTTATTTTGGAGTTTAAGATATAAAAATTCTTATATTATATTTAAATTATTTTCATTACAACTATAGGTGGGTAGATGGGTGTCGCGGAAAAATTTTAAAATTGCCAAAATACCCCGTTTAAAAATTATTTGTGAAAAGAATTCTTAAACAGTAAGTATAAATTTAAAAATCGGAAAAATCATTGTTTACATTTATTTTAATATTTTCATTGAATTTTTTTATAATAAATAATATATATTCATAATTAAAAATAATTAATATATAAAAAAATAATTAATATATATTCATAAAAAGCTTATTCCAGTTTTATTTATTTCAATTCAATAGTTTATTATTTTTTAGTCTAATAATGAAAAGATTTCTAAAACAAAGTACAGAAGATAATTCAACGACGTAAAAAAGTGCAAATATGATGAAGATTACATAAAATTTACTAATTTGTCATTCAATATTAGCAAATCAGCGAAGATATTTGGTACCGGTTTTAAGTGTGAAAATATAGATGTCACGAAAAAAATTTACTTAAGTGTGATGTGGCTTGAAAATGTTTGCCCACAACTGCTATAGATTAATTTGTGTTATTAAGAAGAAATTTGATTTGTCTGCATTAAAAATAAATGAAAGAAATACAAAAACAGATTAATTATGAATAAAAAATATTTAAATTTGCTAGCAAATTCCAAAATATATGTAGCAGATTTTTATAGCAAGCAGTGAAAAAAATCCGATAAAGCTGAAGTTTATTAAAATAAAGAAACTTAATTAATAGTAGAAAGAAGTTTTTGGATTTTTAGTTGAATGGAGAAATAATCAGAAATAGAACAAAATAATAAAAACTTACACATAACTAGAAGGCCATATCTGTATACTTTTAAAGCTTCTTTTGGCTTTCCTGAGCCAAGATATTGACCAACCCTTATGTTTACGGAAATACCTACACCAAAACTTATCTGAAAAATATAGTTGATTTTATAAAATATAAAACTTATACCATAAATGTAATGGTTTCTAATTGAAATAAGACTGACTGAGCCGCCATTTCCAAAGGTCCCATTACACCACTTAAGATAGTACCTATTTCAAAACAGAAGCATTCCATGACTACCATAGCAGCTCCTGGTATGGCCAATTTTGTAAATAAACCCCAATCTAAAAATACTTCTCGTGTCCAACCTGAATTTTTACGTTTATAAAATGTATTAAATTAACAGATAATTTTAAACATGACATGAATAAATGCAATTAAAAAATTATAAATAAAAATGATTTGTGAGACCTCATAATCGGTGAATTACTGTGTAGGTCAGACCTACTAGGTCTTTTTCATAAATTTTTACAATTTCGAAAATTTATTTTTTAATTTAATTTTTAAAATTTAGTTATCATGTAGACTCCCACGTCAATTTTCAGGATTTCGTTGTCGACTTCCTAAACTGGAACCTAAGTATGATTTATCTCGTAATTTACAGTCAAATATGTTAATTAGAAATACTATAAAACCATTGGTAAAATCCCATAATACGGTTAGATATATAATTTAAATTAAGAAAAACTTTAAGAAAATAACAATATAAAAATAAATTTAACATATTTATAAATTGTCGATAACATTTTGTAAAGATTTTGCCAGAGATGAGCAATGAGTGTTGCGATCCAAGACTTCCGAATCCTATTACATAATAGGTCACTAGCAAAGTAATTGATGTTTCGACAAATATATTACGTTGCGATATTCGTAGCCTCTTAAAACCATTAAACATAAAATAAAGCACGTGCCAGAATTAATTTGATCTTTCTTTATTAGCTTTAGAATGAAACTACAAGATATCACGGCTTTTACTAAAGAATCTGGAGTTTTTAACATAGTATTCTGGAGATGGATAATATACATTATTTGGGCTGATTACCTTGGATTGAAATGTCCGTTACTGGGAGGCTATGATCATATGAACGAGTTATTCCCTCTACGATTTTCAATGGACGACTCCGGATATATGGATACACCAATCAGAAACCGCAAGGAAAGACTATTGGATATCCAAATTTGGTTTGGAAAAAGCGTTTGCCTTGAGCCTATATGCGGCCTATGAAACTTTTAAACCAAAAATCAGTCGATTCCTATTTTGGCTCTTTGAAACGTCTTTGAAAACTGATAAATAGGAAAAGGCGGAATCACAGTAGCCTTTAATGTGGGTCTCTTAACTGGAATATGGAAATCTCTACTAATGATAGGAAATTATGATCTTGAGCAGTTAATCGCAAATGTCCAAGTGATGTTGGAAGGAGAGGTGAGGAAAGAATCTCATACTTGACATTTTACATATTAAAAGTTTTATTACCTATACATAGTTTTATTTATATGAAAATTAAAATATTAAAAGCAGAAAATTTAAGAATGATAACGTAAAAATAGAAAATATTGGAAATTTACTAAATATTCGTTTATTAAAAATGCAATTTAAGATATTAAATTTGTGAAATAGAAACAATTTTGAAAAAGTTAATTTCAAAAATAATTTTCTGAATTTTCATAACTGCTTTATTACAATTTTGTTTGATGATGTTGAAATTATAATCTCTTAAATTGTTTGAATAATAAAAATTTATTTATTGAAATAAATTGTTAAAAATTTAAAAATTATTAATTTAAGTTTTTTATTGCGAATATTTTTTTATTATATTTATTTACTTTTTAAAAAAAACATCTATCCGACTTTTTTCATTTTATAAATAAATGATAAACTCCTTTTTGAAAATTAGTCACATATTTCGTTCCAATTTCTTATAAAATATTTCGGCCTACTCCAGTTAGAAAAATAAAATGTCTTTCATAATTCAAAAATGTTCTTGGCGATCTCTTGTAACGTGTCTTAATTTATGAAACAAGCAAAAATCGGAAAGTGCCAAATCCGGACTATGAGATGGTTGAAGAATGACCTCTAACCTCTTGAGCAACACGATTAGTGCGCACTAGTGCATTTTCGTATCTGGGATCAATGAGGAAGTCCTTGAAGTTTTTGACCCAATCTGCAAGCTTCCTCGGTGAGCGGGTCACAATATTCCACATTGATTGTTTTTGTGTTTAGTTTCAGAACGGAAAAATCTTATGAAAATTGAAGTCCTGTAGCAATTGTCGCATTGAGCTTTTTTACACAGTACATCCCCAGCTGTCAAGTCGGTACTCGGCGATCCTCAAACAATAATTTTTCTTTATTATTCTCATTTGTCGAGTACGTGGTAGGTCCCTCTCTTTCTTGATCATTCACACTTTGACGCGTCCTCGGAACTTTTCAATCCATGATTTAATTGTAAATTTTATCTCGCTAGTGTCAAATTTTCAAAAATTTTAATTTTCTTTCACGAGCGATAATAAAAATAAAATAATAAATTTAATTAAATCATAATAATTTAATGAAGGAATAATTTTAATTCCAATGAACGTGCGTTAATAAGTTGAACCGGATAAATTGAATTCAAAGCTTTGATTCAGTTAATTGAATGCTATCATTTAAAAATAATAAAATTTTTAAAATTAAAATTTTTTTTAAAAATTTACATATAAGTTAAAGTGACGTAAAAATTATCAAATAAAACTCATAAACTAACCATCCCATGTTTCTTTATAAAGTTTAGATATTAAAATGTATGCAAACTCCAAAATCCAGAATAAAAAAAATGTAATTGCTTGACATATAGCTGAAAAACTAAATAAAATGAATTACAAAATCATAAAAATTTAACTAACTCAAATCCTAATTTAAAATAATAGACTGTGACATATTGAGAGGAAATGTTAAAAATATTCACAATAATCCCAATTATCATAGGCGGTAGAACTCTATTTTGATTTTGCATATAGCGCGTCAAAATTAGAAAATAAAATCCAAACTATAAATATATTTTATTATAAATATTTATTAATATATTATATTGTTGTATTATTATTTATATTATTATTTGTATTATTAAATTATTAATATATTATATTGTTGTATTTAAATAATATTAATCATAACATAAATAATATGAGACAACGGGCCGAAATTAATTTTATATTTAATAAAATATAATTTTAGAAACTTAGTCTTTTTAAACATATAAATTGGTGTAAGTTGGTGTACCGTGTAAAGAATGTAATTGTAACGAAAAAAACTTACAAATTTGTATTGAAAATATTAAATTCAAAGCTGAAAAAAAATTTTTATAAATAGTTACCAGTTGCAATATCTTTGTAATTATTAATTTACGAATTTATTATAAATTATTATAAATCAAGACTTATTTCAATGCACAAATTCACACCATAAATCTTCACTATTTAAACAATTTAAGAAATTATAATTTCAATATAATCAAACAAAACTGTGGTAAATTGCTTGGATTTATAAAAAATCCATAAAATATTTTTAAAATAACACATTAACAATATTTCACTTAACATTTTCAATGATCGAATACTTTTCTGCTATTATTATTTTAAATCCTTAAATTAGTGATATTTCCACACTGCGAAATAAATTTGCTAGAATCTGAAACTGATTATAGTTTCATCGATAAAATCCTTTATTTTTTTGTTCAGCTTTGGATCAATAATTTCTATTTAACACAAATGTTCGTCACTGCCTTTTTCAAGGAAATAACTTTTGAAAAATTTTGCATTAAAAACTTCTGCTATTTAGGAAAATATACATAGACCTATAGTCGATATGCAAAGAAAAATAATAGTTCATTCGTTATAAAACAGCTCAATTTTCTAAAACCTTTAGAGCGGAAAAAAGAACATAAAGCGGAATACAGACCAATAATTAAATTTTATAATATATTTCAGAATTTCAAATCCTTATTGAATCTTCATCAAGGTTTATATAAATTTTGTTTAAATCTTCATTTTATAAAATCCTTATTGGATCTGCTGTGGTCAGCGATGAGTTTTGAAAATGATATTTATTCTTAAAAAATTATAATTAACACATAAATTAAATGCAATGTATACCTGGAGGTCATCGTGTACCAAAGAGATTTGTAGTATTTAGCATAAAATTTTGGTATAGGATTTGGATCCCTGTATATGTGCATTTCGAAAAGTGTTTGAATCTATACATTAAAAAATGTTTTTTAAAAGAATTTATTTTCTAAATCTCAATTCGATGAAATTTGTTTTTTCTCTAGAGTCGACAAAAATCGCAAATATTTATAGAAATTTTCTTGATCTTAACAATGATGATGTTAATGTTTTAATGGAAATTCTAATCGCTGGTTGCCTTGAATCGCAGTGAATTAGTTCTAAGAAAATTTTGTGTAAACCCCTTACTAGAAAAATGTGCCATTAGATGTAATGAAAAAAGCCAGGAGCAAAAATAATTCAATTAAAGCCAATTTTCAGAGTCACTGTTGGAGAAAAACGTCGAAAAATAATTAGGAAGTGTGATGTTAAAATTCGGGGTTGATTTGAGTAAACTTACCAAGGCCTTCATTTGCGTTGGGCAGGTCTGATTTATGTGTTTGATATTCATAAAAAATAGAGTTTCTCATCAATTAGTTCGCATTATTAGTAATCCATTAACTAAAAAGTAAAATATTTTCATTTTAAACAAATGTAATTTGACCCGTTAACGGTCTCACCCGAGTATACTCGGGCAAACTGCATATTAAATATAATAGAGTTCTGCGCTGTCCGTTTGATTTTGTTTCCACCAGAGTATACTTGTTTACAGTTTATATACGCCCAGAAAAAATTTCAGCCAAGTTGCAATATTTTATTATTATTTTTTTTCAAAATTTTATTGTTCACTTAGTAGACTTGGACAAATCCATTCAGAAATTTAGTTGTTAAAAAAATTATTTTTCAGTAAATAATAAAAATTTTGTTAAAAATTTTTTATCACTTATATCATAAATAACTTCTTTCATAAAATAAAATAAAAAATATGGTTTTTTGAACGGTTTTCATGGTATTAATTCGACTATTAATAACTAAATAAATGTCATTAAAAATAATCCTATGATTATATAAAATAAAACAATTAATTTTATTTAATTAAACAAAAGTCTCACTAAAAGGCCAGGACTAAATATAACCATGTACCGAGCTGCATCTCTGAAAATATAACTAAATAATGTACAAAAGTTATCCAATTTTTACTGGGCTACAATTTTATTTTGACCCATTAAAATAAAAAGAGGTTCCATATTTATATGCAATGCAATAAGCAGAATAGGAAACATTGTAATAATCATTGTACCTTAAATGAGAACTAAACGTATCAATGTATGATTTTACCATTAATTACTTTTGATCAACATAGCACCAATTGCTTTTCTATGTTTACTTCCATACATCTATTAAAATTAAAAATAAATAAAAAAATTTAAGCTACTTAATTATTAATTAATTATTTAAATTTTATTTACTCGAAAGTCAAATTTAGCTTAAAATAAAAGTTTTTTTGAAAAAATGACCAGAAACGATTATTTAATTCTTATTCTAGGAAATAAAACATTTCTGAAATCTTACTAGGATCGTAAAGTTGTCATTGAGGCTAAAACTTTAAAAAAACAGTAGAATTTGAATATGATTTGGATCACATATTATGATCATTTCTTTTATTTAACTATCGATCAATATTTTGTTTTGTATTTAACACAGATTTTTATTTATACTATTTTTATTTATAAATGAATTATCTATATCATGAAATAACGAAAATATATATGCGAGAACATGACTTCAAAATTTAAATAATTATTTATTAATCTTATTTATAACTTTTTGTTTATTGAACATTGAACTAAGATTTTAAAAATGCATATATATATATATATATATATATATATATATATATATATATATATATATATATATACAGGGCCACGCTAAGCGGGGGGGTGCTAGGGGTGCTAAAATGCGCAAAGGTTTTGTAAATTTGAGTAAATTGAAATTTTTTTGACATATAATTGACATAACATGAATGCAATATCTGTTTTGAATTATATGTTTACAAATGACCTTACTCCAATGTGAGAAAAGTTAATTTTTAAGTAAAATTTAGTGATGGTTTTTTTTTTGTTTTTTTTATTATGTTTTTTGGTTTTTGTTTATTACATATATATTATTGTTACGATTCCAAATGTTGTTGTTTTTTTAAGTTTTTTGCAAATATATGAAAAATAATAATCTTTGTTTTATTATGAAAAATATTTGCTTAAGATTTTTATTTTACTTATTGGGGGAGGGGTGCGGCAAATTTTTGTTATTACTATTATTAGTTTATAGTTAAAATATTAGAAAATTTATATATATATATATATATATATATATATATATATATATATATATATATATATATATATATATATATATATATATATATATGTTTTAAAATTTTGGAAACTTCATGACAATGAGTCACTTTCACATTTACTTTAAAAAGTTAAAATATTTCCTTCCGAAATTTGTACAAACCCAAACAGTTAGTTTTTCATTAAAGAATTACTTTCCATAGTAATTGTCGCTTTTGAATTTAGCCATTCAACTAAAGCAGTGTCTGCCAAACTTATTTCGTTCGCGACACACTAAGAAACGGTCTTTTGCGACACACAAATAAAAAAAATTGGAAAAATTAAATATAACTTATCAATATAATCACAAATAGACAAATTCGTTAGTGTAGTAATAATAAAAATCCTAACATAATTTTATTGAGATATAATACGCACATGTAGAAACTAGAATCTCGCAAACGAGCAATTTGTATATTCACCCTCAAATACAAAAACATCCACACGTACTTTGTCTTTACATAGTAGTTTTCCTATCTTTATGCTTGCTGGCTAAGTTTTTCAATTGTAGATTAAAATTATCCTAAATATTTCACGGCACACAGTTTGGCAGACACACAACTGACTTGTTGAAAATTGAAATGCTGTATGAAACACGAAATTATGTAAAACTAAAATGTAAAAAATCTGCAACATTGAACTCTTTAGTGTAGTGTTAGTCAGATGGTTTGTTGAAAAAGTGAGTCATTCTCGCTACAAAACCTATTTTTAAATCTTTCATGGCAAATAGTTTGGCAGTCACTGCTTTATATAGCTATTCGGTCATTTATTTGACAATATCCATACGCGGATAATCTTTGTATTTAGAGCAAAAAAGAACTTCTTCGTCGAGATTTACACAGGAAGCTGCATATTTGTAAAAATGTTAAAATTTTATTCAATTAATTAATTTATTGTTTTTGACTCATTGAGTTTTTGTTTCATTTCCCAACCATTTGCTTTTCAAGTATACAAAAATGTAAATTAATCTTATACGAATCTTAAATATATTATATTAAAAAATTACCCAGACTTAATTTAGGAACTTTTAATTTAAAAGACAATTACCCCTCCCACAATATAAATTATACGAGAGGGACTCGGTATTATGCAAAATAGTAATACCTGTGAAAATAATGTATCACATGCTGTACAAAGACCGGTTGCAACTGCGATTCCAGCTACATTAATTACCTAAAATGTAAATAAAAATAAAACTGTATAAAAATTAATAATTTTCAATGTTTACAATTTTCCCTTTATAATTTTTAAAATACTTTGCCATGTTTGTCTAGGAATAAAATTTTGGACAAAATATTTTGGGACAAATTAGGCAGATAACACATTGCAGTCCGCTAATTTCGCGCGGAACTTTACCTAGAGTCCGAGAGGTTTTCGTAAAAAACTTATAAAAAACTACGCCTTCATTAACATTGTAATAACTCCTAAACCAGGGCATGTAATTCGATGAAATTTTTATGGAGCGTCGAATATGGTTTGCCGCATACGTTTGAATTATCAACTCAAAGGAGTTCGCTAGCCCTCGAAAACACGTGAACGTGGGAAATTTAACAAATGTAACAAGGGAACACAATATGATTGTTGGATCAAGGGGTGTATAGTCTAAACCAGGAAGGGGCAAACCTTAAAAGCTATATTTCCTTTATTGTTAATTATACAAACTTGCATCTTCTACCTTTGTAAGGAATATTTGTTTAAATTTAAATAAATATTTATTCCAATTAGAATTTCATTCATTTTATTGAACATCACTTTATTTCTATATTCGCTTTGTTTTGAATATAAATTATGAAGAGACTTTGTGGTTTTCAAGGTATTATTGGAAGATCTGCAATTTCCGTTTTTAGACATTCTGATTCCTTGGTATGAAAACAAGAAATGTGAGTAAAGAGACAAAATAATACTGGCAAATTCTGAAGAAACATAAAATAAAATTCGCTTTAAAAAACCAAAACTGGTATAATGTCACTAAAATGGATTAATTATCAAAAGAAAAGAACAAAAGAATAAAATACATCAAAATAGGAAAATTGTTCAATTTTCTATAAAAGCGTAATACATAGGAAATATTTCTCAGACAAGAAGTAAAAATTACTGTAATGGAATTATTTTCAACAAAATTTGTCACCAGAGGGTATAAATGTAGGAAATTAGGTAGCATCAAAACAGTCATATATAAATGAAAATATATTTAGGAAGAAGTTCCATTGAACATTCAAAGGGTGAAGTTTTATCTAAATAATAGAAAAATGTTTCAGTTATTAGAAAGAAAATAAAAAATACCAGCTACCGCTTAGAAAAATATCTAATTAATTGAAAAATGACTATCTTGGAAATACTTCTAATAGAAGGATCAATTCTTTTAGGATAGACTCTTTAAATTAGAAAAGTCTGGAGGTTATTCAGTCAAAGGTTTAAAGGTCAAAAATGGTGGCAATTGTGGTTTGGTTTATTAAGCAATTTGAAACCATAAGGGCTCAGGCTTGATTGTTTTTATTAACGTCTAATTCGACAAATACATTTTCGTCCTTGTAATAGGCATTTTCTATTTTTATGCGCTCAAAGTTGTTTATTCCTGGAAGTCGTCTCGCTTTAATATGAACTCTCTTTTAATTAATGTCTTGTTCGACACTAATATTTTATTGAATATAAAAGTATAATCTTTTAATTTTAATAAAATTTACTCACACTATTTGCTAAGGCACAAGCATCCAATTCATATTTATTGATGTGACCGGCTATTATTATACTTTCTGTTAAAATAAGAAAACCGCATAGATTCGTAAGGATCTGAAATATAAATGCTTAGGCTGCTAATTCTGAAAACTCAATTTTTTCAAATATTTGTTTAATAGAAATGAAACGCAAGATTTGAAATTCAAATGAAATAAGAAATAAATAATTAATAATTATAAATTTTAAATTAATTAAAATAATACGTCTAAAACTCCGGTTCAATTGTGTTGGGATTTCGTTTATCAATTTTCATATAATGGATGCAATGCTACATACATGGGAGATGCTTCCGGTCATCTTTGCAGCACGGGTAAAATAGGCATGACTGATTTGAAAATCTTTAATAATTATTGGAAAGGTATAATATATGAAGCTTTGTTGATGAGATCATTGGATCCGAATAATAGGTGACCGCTTATTTGGTCAAGTGCAAATAAATGTATGTCCTTCTTAATCTATTTTTAATTTTCCTTTCATATCATTATTTATTATGTTTGGTATTAAAAATCAAAATAATAATTTAAAAAAAATTTCTAATTAATCCTGTCGAATTCGTGAAATATACTATCTAATATCATTGATGAAAATCACTTGAAAATTTGTGAATATTAGAAAAACATCGATATATTTACTAATTCATAGTCAATTTTTAATAAATATAATGTCAAATTATATCACTGAATTAATATATCCATATATAGAATCTCTTTCAGCTAGTAAAATTATCCAAAGAGTAAATTATCCCATCTAATACAATTATGCTAACAAATTTTCGACTGACTTGATCATTTATTACAAAACTCTGGTTTGAACATGTTACATTAACATTTTCCACTCTGACAAACAAAAATAATTTTCTATATGTTATTCTTTAATTGATATGTAAATTTGTACCATATTTTATAAAAACAAGGAGAAAGGTATGGGAAAAAATATTCACATTAAAATCTTCATATAACATCCAAAATCCTTGATATTTTTCATTTCATAAACCGAAAATTTTGCAAATTTATGTTGACAATTGCATTTTTTAACATGAATTGGTTACTTAATTTAAACAAATTTTTACAAATCATTTCATTTAAACAAAAAATAGTATATGTTAATTTTATTATCATCATTACAAAGTCAAAAGATTTTATAAAAGGAGGAATCTTTTTGGCGCAATAAATTCTAGAAATATTTGTGTTTCTAACTCTTAAAATATATCTATTTAGATGTTGCACTTAAAAAATGAAGAACTTCTGCGTAATATCTATTAGATAACATTTTTCATAAATGTTCTGAGGCGCAATTATTTTTAAACATATAGTCTAATAATTTGTATAGAATTATGATAGAATAATTATAAGATTATCATTATTTATATCAAACTAGCTGGAATACACTGCGTTGCACGATTTAAAAAATAGTAAACAGACTCAAAATAAAGAAATTTATTTCAATCCATTCATTTAAAATAAATAATTTAAAAAATACATTAAAATTTAATTAAAATAATCTCGGAAATTGCTTTTGGACACCAAATTTTACGATGAGAAGCCGACTTCTGATGCAATTTTCAGTAGTGCAATGTATAGATGGAATTTAAAACTAAGTATAATAGCACTTTAAAATTTTGAAAAATGTTAATGCGTATCTACAGGGGGTTAGGGTACCCAAGGGGTGGTCACCTGGGGTGAAATATAGGCTATGACCTGCCCCGAGGCAAATTAGGGTCACATACAAAAAATGGGGAATTATATGGGTAACAAACAAACAAACAAACTTTCATCTTTATATATTAGAAGATGTTCTCATAAATTCTGAAGAAGTTAAACCTATACATTGTCAATGTTAAAATTACTGAAAAGGAGCACTAGTAGAATTTTAAATTGCCATTCTTGTTCGAATTAATAAAAAAATTATCAAAAATAAAATTTACGTAAACATGCAAAATAAACATCCTAATTTTATTTAAGATAGGTTATTATATCCTGATTAATAATTAATAATTAATTAATGTTCATTAAAAAAATTTTTCTGTGTTTATTGCTCTAAAAACATCATTTATTTCATATTGAAAATTTAGATATAAATTCACTGAATATTGTAATCAATTTTTAATTTTTTCTAACATTGAATAACTTACTATAGGAATCGCAATTTTTATCAAAAGTAATAATTCTTTGCGCATTTGCTTAAATGAAAATTTTTCAGATTCATATTCAACTGAAATTAAAAAATATCATAAAATAAAATACAATATATTGTATTCATATCAAAATAAATGCAGCCGACAATTATTAATGCAACAATTAATAAAATCTCTTTCAATTAATGCTAATAATTAATGAATGAAAAAACAATTAATTTAAACACTTTCTTATTAAATTAATATATTGTTTCGTAATGTTATATTAAATAAAAAATATTATCTTACAATTATCAATTAAAGGACTGGTTTCATCTTCGCTAAATTTTGTTTCTAAATTCATTTTTAAGAATTAGATGATAAATAAAAATACAATTGATTCTTAATAATTGAAGTAATAAAGGGGCATAGGTCAATGAAAATTCGTAATCACTTTTAATAGTAATTATTACAGATGAAAATATTGTATTCATAGGTTCATGAACCTAGATTCATATTTCTTTAGTATAAAGTGAATAGATATAAGAAATTATTTATCGGATGATACAACCGAAAATATACAAATTTATTTTAATCAGTTATTTGTTTATTTGAATAAACCAATTAGTAAAGGATAATATTTCAATAAAATTTTTTATTTTATTCGTATTTTAATTTTACTAAACAATGGTCTATAGCAGTGGTCGTCAACCGAAATAAAAAATTAAATATACACTATTGTTGGGGTTCAAAAGGGGAGGCACAAAAATGAGGTGAAAATTGATAAAAACACCAAATTCAAAATAAAATGTAAAGTACAAAATATTAATTAAAAATCAAAAAATTTTAAAAATGAATAATTTCCGGGGAAACTGGTTTGGGCCGGATGCAAAATAATGAGACGAGTTCAACTAAAATAAAATAAAATCAATGGGGTGTCCCTAAAAGGAAAAAATTACAAAAAACAAAAAATTAATTAAAAGTTAATTAACTAATGGAGAACCCGAGTTAATGGGAAATTCGAGCTAATGGAGAACCCGAGCGATTTGAGGAAACTTGAATTAGCAATCCAATTTTAGGAAGGCAATTAAATTAGCCAAATAAAATAAAAGTGACGTGAGCAGTCAAAGAAAAAGGAGCAATTTCCGTAAATTGAATTAGAGCTACAAGAGGAAGCCCGTGGGGAAGTTAGAACCAAACTAATTTGCCAAAATAAAGTCAATTACCAAGTGGGTATAAAAGCAACTGGCAAGAAAAAAAAACTGCCAGTTGGTCGAAGAAAAGAAAATAGAAGTTTGGCGAGAGCGAAAAAGGGAACATTAAAGTTAGTAGAAAATAAATAATTTAAAAATCGAACGTACCAGAAAGGGACATCTCCCGTTGGAAGATCTATCCCTGTGTGAGATTTGTTGGCAAATTGAAAAGTGCAGACAAAATTTAATTGTATCAAGTGTGAGTGAACTAATAAAAAGTGTGAAAGTGTAACTGCATCAGTGTTAAATAAAGATTTTGTGTTGGGTCGTTTATTTATTTTGAAAAGAACACAAAGGAGTCAGATCGTAATACCGACTTACATTAAAAACCCAACACTATGATGCAATGGATAAACATTTTATTACGTACGTTGATGAATTGTGCATACAAAGTTGAAACCGCCAACAAATTATTGTCAAGATTTTATAAGAAATTATGGAAATGTCACCATTTAAATTATTTGTGTGGATTTCAATGACAAATTTAAATTTTTCGATTTATTAAATAATTAAATAAATATCAAAATTTAAAAAAACCAATCATTCATAATCGCATTTGATGTTAAACCTTTTGTTTCCAAATGGTTGAATCAGGTGGTGGACCTAATTGTCTACCAGCTTCTCTCCCGTTCTGCTCTCCATTTCCATGCTTCCCAAATATGGCAGGACATTGCACTCATACTTCGAGGGCTTATCAAAAAGGAGCCAAAAGAATTAGAAATAATTAATTCGATCCAAAAATATGAATTCTTGGATATACAATATTTTCATATTTTAAGAAATTCATGATAATTTATTCACTTATCAAACATTAGAATTATACATTGATAATTATAAATATACAAATGAATATAATTAATAATAATAAATTTTGAAATATTCTCAATTAAGATATGAAGGTAAGAAATAAAAATCATGTAGTTTTACGAGGTCTGGTTTAAACTGAGGTCATAGAAACAAAATAAACTATCCACTCGGAACCCCAACTCTTTCAATAATTCTAATTTAAATCAAATGATCTTGAATGATCACTTTAATTATCACAATTAATATTATTAGTGTAACATAGGGAAATCAGGGTACTTTTGAGTTATTTCATATACTTTGGCAGAATATTTGAGAATCTATTTTCACGTGATTTTGATCAAAAGAATGACTAAACATAAATAACTTTTATTAATATTACACTTTACAATCTTTCGTAATTCTGGACCCAAAATAAATATTGAATTTCTACCAGCATCCGTTAAACATAGCACGAGAACACAGCACTAAGTTGATGAAAATTATAAAACACGAAAAGATACCAAATAAACATGATAAAAGAAGCAGATATAATACACAAATCAAAAATATAAAAATGAATTAAAATAAATCACAAAAGCAAGAAGAATAACACGAAAGAAACATAAAAATAACATTATTTAATAACAATGTTAATACAAATTCGAATTTATGGCAATAAATGAGCATAAGAATTAGAAATAGAATATTTATAAATAATAGTACGAAAAATAACTTGAAAATTAAAAGAAATGAAAATTACATGACAAAACGACCAAAATCGATAGAATATTCTAGTAAAATGCGAAATCTAACATTATGTCGCAATTAATAAAAATAAAATAAAATATAAAAATTTAGAAATTAAATAAATATTAAATTCTTAAAAATCGCCATTAAAATGATAAAAATTAAAAGAAAAAATATTGAGAATTAAAAAATTCGAATTTGTCTTAATGAGTCAACGCAGATACATATACTAGTACACCAAAAATATACTATATAAGCAGACGCATTTTTGCCAGAATTTAACACAAAAATTTGTTGATAAGATTTGTAAAGTTTCGACTAATAATAATTCGGCTAACATAAGAATAAGTCATACTACTCTCGAATGAATCAGTAATATTTCGTAATGAATAGTTCGACTGACAACAATAATCCTCATTATGGACGTCCGCACTTGCCCCCCCCCCCTGGATTTTCCAAACCATTCTATTTTTCGATTAATTGTTCCGCTATGCTTGGTTAAGTCAGTACTCACCCTGGCTGTTTTTGTGCATTGTGCATCACATTGACTTAATCTTGTGGTCAATGATATCAATGCTGTACCAGATGTTAGGAATACAATTGGAACAATTAAGAGCATTATTAGATTTTTTCGAGAAAGCCCAAAGATAAGAAGTCTGATTCCAAATGTTCCTTTGCTTTGTGAAACACGTTGGTCTGCAAAATACAAAAGCATCAGACTTTTTGCTGCAAGTATTGAAGATATTTTTGATCAGCTGAGTTCACTGGTCATCGAAGTAAATGGTAAAACACGACAGAATGCCCACCAGTTACAGTGTGCTTCAAGTACAACAGTTTTTCTAATTTGTCTTCAAATCATCACTTGCTAATCCTCAAAATTAGAGTCAGTAGCACAAGCCCTACAATCAACACAATTAGACATTCTGAAAGTTTTTGACCACGTCCAAGAGCTCCTAAAAATCTTCCACACTCACAGACAAAATGCCGAAGAGTTTTTAAGGCCATTATTTCTCAAAGTGAGAAATTGGAAGAACAATTAAACATCATGTTGACAATTCCCAGCCAAAGACATCGTTCAAATAATGGTGGTTCAACTGTTGAAGAATACTTTCGAATATCTGTCTTTATACCATACTTGGAGACCATCGTTGGAGAGCAGATTCAATGACAATAAAAAAATCAATTTTAGTCTATTTTCACTTCACCCAATGGAAATGTTGAAACTTTCAAAAGATGAATTCAAAGCTCACACAGAAAACATCATAATGGAGTATTAAATTGAAAACTTTGATGCTGAGGCAAGCACTTGGTTTGAGATGTGGTCAAATAAAAAGTCGGATTTTGAAATCAAAAGTCGCGATGGAATGATGGATTTATTACAATTCACAGACCTTTTTCCAGCTATTAAGAAAGCAGTTCTTATTGTTTTAACTTTGCCAGTGTCAACTTGCACGGTTGAAAGATCATTTAGCACACTGAGAAGAGTCAAAACCTGGCTGTCAACTATGTGTGAAAATAGACTTTCTGAACTTTGCATAATGAGTGTTCATCGTGACAGAATCAATGACAGTAAAAAAGTGAAAAATAATGGACAAAGTGATCAATAAATTTGGTCAAGATCACAGACGTTTGCAGTTTCTTTTCAAAAAGTAATATTTATGAATAAGTCTGTAATTTGGTTTTATAAATGAATAAATATTTATGGAAAATATACAAAAAAAGAACTTTTTTTACGATTTTTGATTCTGTTTATTCCTAAAATCGCATTAATGTTTCAACGATAAAAATTACTTTAATTGAAATCATCAATATACTATTATTAATCTAATTATATATAGTAACAATTTTTTTTCGTAAATGAGCATAACAAGAATTTAAATGATACTAATAGTTGTATGTTTAAGTATTACATTAATATGTAGAAGTTCTCTACTTTGTATTTTTGCCCCCCCCCCTGGAAAAATTCCTGCGGACGCCCATGATCCATAGTATTATCGACTAAACCGTTAGATTAATAATTCATAGTAAATCGTTCTACTAATTCTACTAACAATTTACAGACTTATTAAATAAATCGCTTGACTAGTACAATGATGCTCAAAAGCGAATCGCTTGACGGATACCGTACCGAGCTATAGCGTTCAAACATATTATTCGAGCAATGTAGTAATAATTTATATAATTCATGATGACCGATATGGTATACTGTAGTAATCAAGCACAGAATCTTCACCATCGCAAGAATCTTACCCTCCATAAACATTCGCATAGGGATTTTTGACCTAACTTACCATACAACTCATGTCACTCAACATCCACAACGAACTAACGAAATACTCTATGAGAGACAAGAAAGTTCCAGATAATTGTATGAACAAAATCATACTCAGCTGACACCGCATTGTTAGAGGAATCGATTTCGGCAATTTCTGGCACTCTGATAACCAAGCTGACAAACGAGCAATTTTCATTATCGGTACGTTGATCAAATCGATCCGAGTTAGAATTAACGATCGACTAGAACTTACGCCACGCATTAAATCATACACTGTTTTGGGGATTCGTCCGAATACATTAGGTACAGATAGTTCGTAGGATCATAAAAGGAAAGCAACCGACTCTTCAGCCAGATTTTAAAATATGAATGACTATTACGGAGAGGTACCAATCAGAATGCGACGAGCAAGTAAATGTTTCCATTTAAAAGTTCTTTTATACATAACCCTCATCATTTACCATGTTAAAGTTAATTTACAAATTCAAAAATCTCCGTCATAATATTTATCGAGAGTAAGAATTGTTCTTTTACGTAGGTGAGTTAGGACAGATTTGGAACAACTATAATGTCATCCTTGCAATTCGGAAGTCCTCCATGACTCATTTAAAAAGAATAAGTATATTCCATTTGAGCAAAACAAACATAGTGAAAGTGGGAGTATAGCGATCAACATAGCTTGAATGGAAGAGAGAAAATTTTGAAAGAAAATCTCAATCATTCTAGTTTTCCGTTTTCCAAGTGTAGTAATGAATTATTCATTCGGACACCCGAAAGATCTTGATTTATTTTCTTTCTTGTCCGACACCAGAAATGCAGCATGAACAAATCCCAACAAGAAAAAATAGTATAGTAATTGGCCAAACTACCAGATTAGACAAATAACTATAATTGCGAAATACTAAGAGTAAAAAATTATTTAAAATTTTTATTTGAAGTTTACCTACTCTAAAAATTTCCTCGTAAAGCGGATCACCCATTAGTCACGGCAACAAACCTCAACGTTGAATCAACGCCATTATACACAAGTGTTAGGAGCCGCTTCTTAAAATTTTGTGAATAAATAGAAGTATTTTCTCGATATCTTATAGTACTTCTAAATTTTGAACCTTTTGTTCAATACCAGCCAGTGGGAACACTTGATAATGAAGTAATGATGCTTTCAGTCGGTAAATTAAATAAATTTAGGAGGTTTGGCGTTTAGAATTTCAAAGAAAATTGAACTTCTGGTTCGATTTCAAGGGTTGCTTATGGCGGATCCAATGCTTTAAACTTATATAGCCAATGAGTCAGAAATTAATGATCGGCGTGGCCATATAATGTTATTTTACCAGGGGAAGATTTTAGTTAAAATATATGCAATTTCAAAAATTCAAATTCAAAATTTTCAATCTAAACATAATATTATTTCTTCCTTGTTTATTCGACTTTTAATAGTTATTAAAATTAGGAAACAATACCAACTTACTCTACTTCTAGTATAACTAATATTCAAAAGTCATTTAAACAATATACAATTTATAAAAAATATTTATTTAGACATTAATCAAATTTTAACATAAATTCTAATACATTATAGACTATTTATATTTAAAATGAAGCTTAAACTTTGTTGAATCCAGACTGGAAAATATTATTACGTTATTTAAATTAAAAAAAAATGGGACTATTCAAATGATTTACAAAATTTAAATGCAAAAGAAATTGTTTATATATATTAATTTAAAAGTTTTAATTTTGAAAATAATTAAATCATGGACTCAAAATGTATCCAGTTAAACGAGCATGATTTGGAAAAATCTCGAGAAAATAAAATACAAGAAAACCATAAAGCCGATAGCCTAATTTTATTGTCATTTTTAATATTATTAATTATATCAGTCATTACAATATGGATTTTTAAACACAAAAGGTTACGATTTGTACATGAAACAAGCTGTTCGTTAGTTTATGGTGATATTTTTTATGATTTTCATTCATTGACAGTTTTTTAGGATTGATATTAGGAGTAATACTTTATAATTTACCTATCGATGTTAATAAAGTGACCACAACTCTTCAAATGCCAGAATCGAAAACCAACTGTGCTTATCAACTTCCACCAGATAACATTATATTAGAAATGAATTTAGAAAATAGAACCTCGCCTTATACGTTTAAATTTCGACATGTATTAAACGATCATGAAACTGATGCAAAGGATTTGAATAGAAAGGTTACAAAAATTAATAAAATATCACATATTATTTTTATAATAGGCGACATTTGATGCTGAAATATTTTTTAATTTATTATTACCACCGATCATATTTTGCGCAGGATACAACATGAAAAAGGTTTGTTTATTTGAAAATGTAACTTTTTAAGTTAAAGGAAATAGAATTTAATAATAGTATCTATATTTTTATACATACAATATATGAATCATTTTAGCTATTAACTATAATTACTGATAATATTGCGTAATTTTTAAATGAAATTATTTTAACAATTAATTTTGTAATATTATTTTAAATTCAATTATTTTTTAAAAAACTGTATTTCAAATTTTATAGTTACGCATGATATACTATCATTTAAAACAATCGCCCAGATAAAGCCAGGCTTCCTTTCAAATGTATCACAAAAATACCGGCAGAAATGTTGCGTTCAGGACAACAAAATAAAATGCGGTGTCTTATTTAATTGCTGCTTTATATCGTTACTCGATGGTCGACGGGGTTTTTCATTGAATAATCTTGCGCCTTATTTATGACTGAATTGACAATAGAGGTTTCTTAAACACAAAATACTAGTTTTCGCTATCATTTTATTGCTTTACAAATTTGAAACATATTAATCTGCAATATTGGCTCATCGAATATCACTGCTGGTTTG
Source organism: Schmidtea polychroa (assembly GCA_959609185.1). Lineage (NCBI taxonomy): Eukaryota > Metazoa > Platyhelminthes > Tricladida > Dugesiidae > Schmidtea > Schmidtea polychroa. The sequence goes on from CAUHTR010001364.1 coordinate 43,585, forward strand.
TAACAAGTTGACTATTTGAAGCACTTCTTATAGATTTTCGTGTTCGAAACGATATAACTGATATATGCTTGGTGTTTAGCATTGTAATTGCTCTTTTATGCGTCAAAGCGAGTGTTTTCCAATTACGGTATTCTATAGTTTGTTCGATTGCTAAATTGCGTTTCTTATTTTGGCATTATTGTCAGAATTTAGTTGCAAGCATCGGATTTGTGTAAAATCGGCCAATAAATATGTAGTAACTCTAAGCTATAAGAATTGCGTTTTGAGGATTGTTATATAAAAGATAAGTTCGGTCAGATAAAACTAAGCATTGTGAGATTTCCGTATTAAGAAATAAAAGAATAACAATAACTCGTTTAAGAATCTGCTAGCAAATATATTTGAGCGTCCCAATTCCTTGGATTCTTCGTATTGTAGGAAACGGAAAGAATTTCTTCATTTCTTCACCATTTAGATTTTTTTCGGGTGTAATAAATGTTCCGTAAATTTTGTTGTTGAGGAATTCAAGAAATGTGTCAATTATCTTCGTCCTCTTTGTTAGAATCGTTTCTAAATGCAATTCCCAGAGAATATCTTGGAAATGTGCTGGGAATTCCAATAAGCATTATGTTTATATTGATACCGAGAAAAACCTTTACTTAATTTTCACTGACGTATGCCCGTCTTTCCACCAATTTCAAGTAGAACGGGAAGATAATTCTCTTCGTAGAATAATATGGAACACATATGCATTAATTTCTGATACAATTTATGTAATAAATGAATCAGTAAGGAGTTTATTCATTTTCCCAGCAGATGATAAAATAATTTTGAAAGTATATGCATCATCATTTGTCACGTATGACTATTGACCATGTTGAGCCGGGAATGAAGTTCAATTACTAGAATTTTTACCTTCACTATCACTGTTATATATTCTCATTGGTCGTTTTCGTTGTTGGCTAAACGTTATTTCTTCATTCTGAACAGAATAACATTAATAAATCAATATTTAATCCTAAATAAACTTTTATTTGCTTTCTAAAATCATCACGCACTCTCGCAGCTTCAGAAAACTGTTGAAATCCCCGTATATATTTACCCTAATTACTTTCAAATTCATGTAACGAATTCATATTTCTATTATTATTAACTTTTCAATGAGTGCAACCTTACTCAGCTAAATCGAAACTTGCAATGATCTCGGCACGATGTGATTACTCATCATTATGGGACCAAGTATGCGCATCATTTTCCACTAATACCAAGCAATACGGACAAAGAAAATTTCTCCTCTTTGACCTAAGGAGCCATCCATAAATGATGTCACACCCCAAGTTTCTCAAATCTGTGACGATAAGGAGGGTGTTTTAAAATCTGACATTACAACAAACATTAACACATTCTTAGTTATTTGATTATTTACATATTGTTACGTTCACCGTCATATTTCAGATTTAACCCATTCTATTCTATATGTAAGCATGCAGTAAACTCTTCATATATGGTACAAATAACTGTAAAACTATCTGCAAAGTTAGCATTGGGTATTATTATTCCCACTACATATGATACACCACTATATAGTAGGATTTATTTTTATCAACCGTGTAAATAGGGTGTACTATATACTGAGAGTTTACTGTATATAGTATTACATTTGTATAATTAAAGTTTATATTTGACATAAATAATCATTCGCTTTGTTTTTTTTTGTTTCGAATATAAATATAATTTTACCCACCCCATTTTGTTGTTCTACTATAAAGTCCCAATGTTTTTATAGTAATAATTAGTTTATTTGAATAATAACATTCTGGAAATCTGCAGTTTTAGGTAGATGAATAATATTTTATTAACAATTTCATGATAAGTATTTCATGATGACAAGTTGGAGAGGGTGTTAAAGATTGGGTAAAATTGCGTGACGTCATTTATGAACGGTCCCTAAATGAGTAGACGCAAGACATTATCATGGTGTGTTTCTCAATTCAACATACGAGAAACAAATCCATTATTTAAAACCATTTTAGTATTGAGTTAAAAGTGGTAGATTTGTGCCTCACTTGTTGGATTTAGAAATGCGCTCTTATAACATTTATTTATATGGATACGTACGTTTTTTATCTAAATTTTGTTTTTAATTGCAATAAGTACTATAAAATCGAATATATTCATATTGAGCACGAGTCGTCATCTCAGTTGCAAAAGATAAAAGGGTTAAAAATTGGCTTTTTATGTTAAATATTAAGTTCTTAAAATAAAAGAAGAGTAGTGTATCTCTATCATTACTGATATTTCTATTCAGGAATTTATTTGAATAATTTCAGAATACTTTAAGAATCATTAGATACTTAAAATGTAATTAAATGATCTAAATTTGACACATAATAAATAATTAAATTCACATTCAGGTTTTGATGTATTATGTAAACAACGTTAATTTAAATGGTAACATAAATAATCCATTGTTCTTGATATAAAGTGTTAATTTTATTCAATTAAATTTTCTATATTCTTATTTGTTATTTTCACTAATATGTCTTTATATCTTTATCCATGAAGATTTTAATATAGATAGTAAAATTTTACTTTTGAATATCATTTGCCACTTTTTAACTCGGCTTAGTTTTTTTTTGCAAAGTTGCAAGGCTTTGGTAATAGTGAAATTTATTGAGGGATAAACATCAATAATTATTAACATATATTAATTAATATGTAAAAGAGTAATTGAAATATAACATCTTATTACGTTTCATGACCAGAAGTACTCAACCATTTCAGACCATTAGAACGCTAATAATCTATAATTAGAAATAATAATAATCGAAATCAGTTAATTTTGCATATGCCATTTTGCCATAGCAAGTTTTAGATTGAATAAGATGGTGTACTTTGATCAAAATTAATTGTTCTTATTAATTTGATAATGTGAAATTAAATTCAGACCAAGAATAAAGTTATCTGTGTATTAATCCTGTGTATTTATAAATTCTAAAATTTCAAATTATTAGAATAAAACTCTTTCAAATCAAATAAATTATAAATTTACTTTATTAGTTATAAAAAAACACCACTGATAAATATATTGTAAAAACTTGCTTTAAAATTTTTAGAAATTGATTAGAAATTTTGATTTTATTTAAATAGTATTCGTACTCTTTTTTGTTTCAAAATGAACTTTTAATAATTTTATTTAGTCATACTATGTGAATCTTTTTCCCCTCGTTAAATACTATGGCATTGCCGTGGGGTTCTGCGTACTCATCTCACAGGTTTATTGGTTATGTCGGGTTCAATAAGTTGTTCATAAATTTAAGTACATTACAAAAACCATCTAAAATAGTAACATGATCTAAAGGCAATACACATTCATAATTTACATCATAACGCAGACTATTATGCTGAACCGAAAAGCTAACATTCTAGAAAATTCATTCATCAATTTTCGTGAAATTTGATTTCCATTATAAATTCAAAACTTTTAAAAAATATTAAAATTTGTGCCAAAATCTTCAACAAACAAATATCCATAAAATAATCCAATTGTCATCAAAAAGCGTTAATTTTAACAGATTTTTTTTTATAAATTACGCGTCACTAATTTAAACGAAACATTTACCATATTTTTAATGTTTCATTTATTTCCATTACTTCTATAGATCAATTTTTTACCTAATTTGACAAATTTTCGTCATTGCTTTTAGCAAGTGATATTAATAACACTGGTAAAAAGCTCTGCTTAAAATTTGTTACGTAGAGAAAAAAATTGCTCTATTGTAATAAAAATAAATGAAATCTTAAAAGATAATAAAACATATTACAGGTAATAAATGATTATATTCACATTTACATAATAGATATAGATTTTTTTGAAAATCCAATCATTTTTAGTTATATAATTTTTATGTAACTTTTTGAAATTAAGAGCTGGTGAATTAAATGTATACAATAATGTCTATCGTCAAAAATATAATTCTTTAGTAGGTGTTATATTTTATTAAGGTATTTTCGAAATTCTTCTTTAAAGTAATGTTTTATACAACTATTTTTCCATTGTTAAGAAAGAAAAAACTGACCTGTGTTAATTAAATTTTATTGTTGGTAATAATTTCTTGCTATTTACTTGCTATTGACTCTATTTAATCTATTTTATAATTAGTTTGAATTAAAGGTATTTAAGAAAATTATATTTCATTTTTAATCATTTATTTATATTTTTAGTATTCATACTTTAAGTTTATTTTATAAATTGGAATTTGAAATTTAGAAAATATTATTTATATAGTTTTTTAACGGTAGTTATTGTTAAAATATTTAAACTCTTTCACATTTGGTATATTATTTACGATTTCTTTCATCTTTATTACAAACTAGATCAACGTGTTGTTTTATATTTAAAACATTGATTTATCGTACGAAAGTATCAAGATTGATGATATTTTTGTCTCTTAACAAAGTGCGGTTTATATAAATGGTCAGCATGACAACCTTAATTTTACATTTAAAAATGAAAAATTCTTTAGTTTAAATTTTTTATCTGATAACCCTAAAAATACAACTATTTTACAAGGGTTAGCGAACAACAGTGCATCTGAGTCTGACATATTTCTTTGTATTTTGATAATAATTAGACTCAAATAATTTATTATAGAACAAAAATTACTTTATTTACATAAAAAGAAGTGAAAGTTGAAGGTCTGCTCGAAGAACTTTCAGTAGTCAAAGCTCCAAGATAGGTTTTATTGGACTTTGGGACGATTGGTGTAAGTTTTTATTATTTTGCCTCTTTCTTATGTAAGGTTCAACTAGAGATTCACCCAATTCTCGCAGGAATAAATTTCGTATGTTGGGTTTCCTTTGGTTCCCTTGATTCTAAAATCGATGTACATTATCTCACTACGATTTATATTAATTTTTAATTAATTGTTTTCTGAGACTATTATTTGCTTTAGATTTTCTTTTATTTTTTCACAGTTGATTCTTTTCCTAATTCTTTTATATTCATTTCATTTTAACACTATCGACAAGTATATCATAACTAAAAATGGCAGTAAATTAATATATATATATATATATATATATATATATATATTATATATATATATATATATATATATATATATATATATATATATATATATATATATATATATATATATATATATATATATAAATTGTGTTATAATTTTTAAAATCGTTATGATACCTAGTTTATTATCTATTTTATTAATATATTTTGTGAAAATAATGTGAAAAATCGAATTTAGAAACATTTCTTTGAAAATCTCGGTGCAATTGCAAGCTTTGCCTTTGTTGGTACGATTTTCTCATCACTAACCATCGGGTAATTATTGTTGTAAAATTTCATTGTTTCATAAATTATTTTTCATTATTAATATTGAACTTTAAAAACATGTTTTAACCTAAGTAGAATAATAATTAGTTGAACTTTTGAACATTTATAAGGTGAGACATTTTCTGTTTGATCTAATTAATGCTTTTCAAAATTTATTAGTTTTGTTTTTGCAAAAAATTATTACTTTAATAATATAGATATTTTGAACTAGGTTATTTTAAGAAGTCTTTAGAAATAATAGCTGTAATTATAAATTGATAATTTAATTATTTAATTAAGAATACATAGTCAATTAGAGGTAATAATTATCTTTATAAAAGAAAACATTAAAAAGTTGTTATAATTTACTTTTTTGAAATTTATTTGCCTAAGTCATAAACAGTAAAGTCACATGTTTCAAGAAGTTTACATTTCTATCAATTTTATGTATTGAAAGAACTGGAATATTAGTAATTTTCATATATTATTTCAAATATTTAATGGGGTAATATTAGTTGTGCTCTAAAATATATTTATTTTGGAAAATAAAAATAAATATTCTAAGTTGTTAAAGATCATATATTAAAATGAGCTATAATTGTAATTAGATGAGATCCTAAAATAGATAATCGAAAGCTTAAATAAATTAAATGGAATCTTAAAATTATTAATCTTAATTCTAAATTAATTTTTAATAAATTTATAGCTTACTTTTATTTATTTAAGAGCACAGGTAATATTAGAGCACGCAAAATATTTATTAGAACACACTTAATAGCCACCCATATTTAATTAAGATGCACAACTTTTACTATTAACTTATCACTTTATCTATAGATTTTTTCTAAAATAACTATTCAATTTTCATCTATCGATTTTGCATCAATTTCATTCTTTTCTTCAACTTAATCTGGATAGCAAAATCTTCTTATAATTTTATCATATCTTTAACAGTTTAGATTTTATGGTTTTCAGTATCAGTGGTTCAGTATCAAGAATTTTATTTGGACTATTACAGTGTTGAAGGGTTTCTGAGGTTTTTTTATTCTAGTCTGTTCTTCATTTTAGTGATAGAATTTCTAGATCTATAATATGCAAGTTTTATCATTTGTTTGTGTGATTGGGTAATGGTTGACTAATTAACGAAGTCTATCTCTGCGGAAAAATGCAAATTAGTATAGTTCACTTGAAAAGCCTTTAGTTGACATTAGGTGAAAGGTAGAAATTGAATAATGTCTCCTTAGTAAACCAACCTATAAGGAAATACAGTTAAAGAAAAATTCCGCTAATTATTTCTAGTGTTGCGAAAGGAAAAAATCTGATATACCTGGGAATGGCCATATTTAACATTCACTCCACTCCTCTTGATGTCAAAATCCGTACAGGGTCCCAATTCCCAGTTCAACTAATTGTTTGGGCTTGCATCCGTAAAGAACCCATGAGTGATCTCATTTTCCTCAAGAGACCGAACATTATCATGGCTTGTTTTTAACATTGAGATTTTATCCAAAAAACCATTGATAATATAATATTCTGAAAGTGTCACTCAATGGGAAATCTTTGGGCTACTTTGAAGTTTGAGCTTTACTTAAAACACTGCATGGCTAATTCCACTCAACAGCTAAAACACTGCATCAAAAAATTGATGGAAAGTTGTTCTTGGGATTTTCGAGTCATCACCGGAAAATTGTAAAAAAATATTGGACGATGGATTTTTTTCTATTATTTGACTCAATTCTATTTGTCATTGCTTTATTCGTGTCAGTCTAGTAAAAAGCAATATGGATTTTGTCGAAATATATTCGCAACCTTTATAAATTATTTTTTTGTATTATTTAAATAAATTTTTCTTTTATTATTAATTACAATTTAAAGTTACATAGTGCTTCACTGCATTTTATCATTTTCAGAGGATTATGTTATGGTCTTTCTCGAACAATCACTTCCATTTCCGATTCCGTCGGATTCGGTGAATGTTTACTTTTTGGTTCTTTCATATCTGCAACAGATCCAGGTGAACTATTTTTTAGTATTATTATACATCCTAAGAAAAATAATCATGATGTAATAAAAATATGTAGTAATATGTGATTTCCATAGTTGAATTTTTAGAAATTATCTTAGAATTTTTTTAATTTAATTTTAATTTTTGATATATTGTGCAAAAAAATAAATAATTCAGAACAATATTTTTTTTAATTTTGAAAATTTGCTTGCACTGTAAAAGATATTTTAAATTTTCAAAAATTCCTGTAAAATGAACGCAATGACTGAAAAATAAGTACCCGTTCTACAATGGTTATATTGCCGGCCTATGATAATAATAATTATTTATTTAAAAGATATAGTACGATTTTCAAAATAGGCGTCAGGAAATTTTTCTTAGATTTTTAATAAATTTTTTAAATTAAAAATATTTTTTTAGATTTTGAATTTTTGGTATTTTGCGCGGAAAATAAATAGGTCCCGCACAGCTGCATTGTGATTTAGAAAAATTAGTATAAGTTTATTTAAAATGTTTAGTGAGAATAGTGAGACTAGTGGTTCCGGCAAATTTCTCTTAGATTTTTACCGAATTTTTTAAATTAATATATTGTTAAAATAGTTTTATTTTGATTTAAATTTTTGGTATTTTGCGCGAAAAAATAATTTAGTCAGTACAATATACTTTTTTATGTTTTTATAAAATGTTTCTATAGTTTTAAAAATATTTACAATTTTAAAAAATCCTTAAAGGTGAACTTGAATGAAAAATAAATACTTTTTTTCAGACGGCCGTAGTAGAACTTAGAAAAATAACAAAAAATAATGTACTCAGGTTGAACTGAGTCGATGTCCACTGCTAATCGAATATTTAGTTTGTTACATAGAAAAATAAATAATCAAAAAATATTTTAATTTTTTTTAATTCCCGGAAAGTGATGTCATTGACTAAAAACGAAGTGGTCATTCTAAGGACGGTTGTAGTGTTATAATAATAATTTAATGAAAGGATATAATTAGATGTGAACCCACTGGTCGGACTAAAGATCGGTGCCAACGAGCTTTACGAATGTTTCATAAAATATAAAAATATTTTTATTTTAAAATTTTACAGCACTTTTAAAAAATTTTAAATTTCAAAAAAATTCCTTAAAGATGAACGAAAATATGTGCTGGTTCTAGTACAATTGTATTGCAGTTAAGGAAAATGATAACAATGAATTGCGTGCATCAATGTATATATTTATAATTATTCTTTATGTTATTATTCTCTATGCAACAAAATGTCAAATAAATTTAAAATTAGAAATTGCAATTGATAAATAATAGTCTAATGTAAAAAATCAATAAATTATATTATAAGACACATACAAACTCGCATGTGTGCTTAAAATTCATTAGCAGTTAATTTATTATAGAATTTCAGAAAGAGTAGAAAAATTAATGAAACATACAAAAACGGTTTGAGCAATCAAACAAATTCAAATTTAACAAACGATAAAATACACCACTTAAAAAAGATACACCCTTTTAAAAATAAAATCTTTGATAAAATAGTAAATTATGTGCGATTAGGTTTTTAAATTTTTAAGTTTTGATATTTATTTGATAAATTTAAAAATAAAAAATAACTTGCATTTTTTTTGAAATAAATTTGCCATTAAAATTCACATAAATAATTTAAATTTTTAATATCCGTAATTTCTTATAAAATCTTAACAATAATTTGATGACAGTAAGTAATAACCTTGTATGTAAATCCTGATAGCACATACAATATAACTTTTATTCAATGCAACGTGATGTACTAGAGAAAAAGTGTTCATATTAAACAAGTATGGAGGTTTTAGTATAGTTAAGGCTGTAATAAGCCGAGAGATAGAAGACGATAGAAAACCATAATAACCTAACATCACATATGGATAATATGACCCTAGTTCAATACTCATAAATTCAAAGTTTTATTTTTTTACAATTTTTATATATATATCAGACACATAATAATAATTTCTAATTTTACAATATATTCTAGTTACTGTATTGGCAATATTCAATGACATTAATATTGAAGTTGATCTGTATGCCTTGGTATTTGGTGAAAGTGTCTTAAACGATGCTGTTGCAATAGTATTAGCGAAGTAAATAGAATTGAGATTTTATTCTGTAACTTTCTTGCAGCTCTGTAGAGCAATACGGAAAAATTGCGAATAGTAGAGAATTTAATCCAATTGCTATCCTACTAGCAGCCAAATCATTTTTGACTGTTTTTCTGGGAGCATTATCTATTGGATGTATTGTAGGCGTCTGTACGGCTCTAGTTACGAAATATACTTATTTACGAGATTATCCATTACTTGAAACATCTTTATTTTTTCTGATGAGCTATTGCTCATTTTTAATTGCGGAAGTTGCCGGTGCTTCGGGTAAATATTTGTTATTTATATTTATTGTAATCATTATTTCAAAATATTAATTAATATGCTATCTTAACGAATAATCCCATTCTATTTTATTTCCTCTATTTCTGTTATTAAAGAATCGATCAATATTTTGTTTTTTATTAAATACAAATGTTCAGCACTATCAAAATGTAAAATAGTCAATAAAGTTTGTGGTAAAGCTCATCCATGTTAAGTTAAAATTTAATAAAGAATAAATAGCGTATTTGCTGAAAAGTTTTACTAATAGAACATTTTCGATTATAACAAAACTCTGGATCCACTCCAATTTGAAATTTGGTTAAATTTGTATTAGTGCACATTTATTTTTGTTTTACATGATTTCTTTATGATTTAATTGATATATGTTCTTCAAATTATTTAAATTTATAAAAGTAACAATTTTTCGAGGTTACATTGGTTCACTAAGTTATTACGACTCAATTCATCACATAAAATCTTTTCAGGTGCAAAATTTGATTGGGTGCACACATTCAGATGCAAGTCCATAAGTTTGTCGCTCTTTTTAAAATACATAAATTATATACCGAGACACAGTGGAAGTGTTATGCATTTTGTGTCCTAGTCCTAATATAGGGAAGTTTATTGCAATTTCCTCTTTGTATTACATATTTGGGCAAGAAAAGCTGATAGTCATTATTTATTATTGCATTATATCAAGCGTAATCCCGTAATATCAATTTTAATAAAATTATTTTTTTTTGTTTTAATGTAGTTTTAAAATAATTTTCTTTTCAATTTTCATAGTTTTTAAAAGAATTTTCACTCGAACATTATATAGGCAGAATTTAATTCACTACAAGATGGATGTAAAATGTCGTGTTGTTTGCGATACATGTTTTGTAGTAAATTTTGCATTTTGCATTTAGTTATATTGAATTTTTATTGTATCACTGTATAGATATAGTACACCTAAGAGAAATAATCAAGGACCTATAGTTTTCTTCCCCATATTTATGTTTTAGTTGATTTTTTAATGTAATCCACGGAAATATTTAAAGAATCCACTGAAATTAGTTGAGAGACTTAATTTAATATCAATTTATGAATATATATTAAAATTGAGATCATAGATTTTTGTGCTCCATTATATTGTTAATTGCCTTGTTCACCTTATTGATGAACTAGTGCTAACACTTTTTAATTCAGCAATAACTGATACACGACTGAATATATATCTATTTTGAATTTGCTTCCAATATTTTATTAATTTATTTTTTATTCATAAATTTAAATATCGGCATTTAACTTAAAATTTGAAAAATCTTGAATAAATCAAGAGAAATAAACATGTATAGGTAAATTTTTTTATTAGTGTAGCGAAAGGTTTTATGTTATTTAACAAAATATCATTAAATAATAAAATATCATTAAATATTACAAATAACTTTCTGTAACACTGATACATATATATATATATATAACTAATAATGTCGCCTCATTTAAAATGGATTAAATATAAGAATTGTTATTATTGTGCATTTTTATTAACTAATAATACCGTATATGCATTTTAAGAAATCTTAATATTTTTAATACAAATCCGTTATATATATCTTTCATATCGTATTAAGTAGTTGCTACATTTTAAAGAAAAGATTAATTTTTTTTATAAATGTGAAAGTTAAGCATCCTCCTTTATCTATAGGTGAACAGCTGGTATTAACTTTGGTAATGACTATAGTTTTTTTTGCTTTTGTTACTATTTTAATGAAATTAATATGTTTTGTACAGGAATTATTTATAGATATTTAATGTGAAATGGTACCCTTTATGTATTATGTTTGCAGTGTATATATAATCTGTGGTCCTTAAGATATGTTTATTAGTATAGATATCTGCCCAGAAACCATTGTAATGTGTAATAGGAAAAAAATAATAAACTGCACACATAGTTTTATTTCTTACATATATAATATATATTTAGATCGAAAATTTTGAATTAATAAACACTAGCAAATTTATTTGAACTGTTTTTATAAAAAATTCCACAATCGACAATAAAGTTCATAATAATAAATTGCTAAAATTAACTGTATGTTTATTTAATAAAGCCTCAAATGAACATATCATTAAAGAGCGTGAAATAATGAAATATATATATTATATATATTTCATTATTTCACGCTCTTTAATGATATGTTCATTTGAGGCTTTATTAAATAAACATACAGTTAATTTTAGCAATTTATTATTATGAACTTTATTGTCGATTGTGGAATTTTTTATAAAAACAGTTCAAATAAATTTGCCAGTGTTTATTAATTCAAAATTTTCTATCTAAATGTGTTCACTCAATTACGAAATTTAACTGATCTTTTCGATTGAATCTTAATAATAATAATAATAATAATAATAATAATAATAATAATAATAATAATAATAATAATAATAATAATAATAATAATAATAATAATAATAATAATAATAATAATAATAATAATAATAATAATAATAATAATAATAATAATAATAATTTTGTTCCAATTCAAATTAATTAGATAGTTTAATGAAGAATGGTATGAATGTATGAATAGCAGAGCTGGTTTATTAGAATATTTCTTTAACCCCAATTTAATTACTCATAAATTCATATAAACTAAATTTCACCAGAATTAACACTTTTATTGCTGGTTTTATGCAATACAAAAAACTGATTTATTTTTAAATATTCCTCTTACAACATTTATATTAATTTTTAAATATTTATAATTGAGAAATATTTAAGTTAAATACAGTAAAACCTCTACTTAAGACCACCTCCCTAAAGAGACCACCTCTAGTTAAGACCTCTTTCTTCGGAACCAAATTTACACAGTAGTTTACTGGGACAAATAACCCTCCATAATAGGACCACACCTCTCGTTAAGACCACCTTTCGTAAAAAATAATTTTAGTTTAAATATTTTTTGTTTAAATATTTTTTTAAAATTAAAATGGGAGTAAAAAAAACGAGAAAGGAGCTTACATTGAGCGAGAAGATGGATGTTAGTCTAAACAACAATGTGTTTAAAGCTAGTAATGGCTGGTTGGAGAAATTCCTCAAGAGAAACAATATTAAATCCAAACAAAGAATAACAATCATGCTTTGTGTTAATATGTTGAGAGAAAAAGAGCCACCGGTCATAATTAATAAATCTTTAAGGCCTAGGTGCTTCAAAAACATCGATATGTCTAAAATGGGTGTTGAATGGCATGCAAATAGAAAGGCTTGGATGACCAGTACAATTTTCAAGGAATGGTGTACCAAGTTCAATGAGAAGCTTTTAAAAGAAAAGAGAAGAATCCTGATAGTATTGGATAATGCAACGTGTCGAGTTGTTGAAAAAAATCAATCTCTCTAATGTTGTTGATTTTGTAAAGGAGTCTTGGAATGCTGTTAAGCCGTCAACAGTTGAGAGCTGTTTTAAAAAATGTGGGTTTTGCTCGGATATCACGGTTAAACCAGATATTATAACTGAGATCGAACAAGACGTAACAGATTTAGCTAAGAAGCTTGATTTCGACTTTGACCTTAGTGAGCTTGACATTTCTCTTGAACAAAACTGTTTTGAGAGTGACTGGGAAGAAAAACTGATTTCTTCTTACACTAGTTTGGATGATGCATCAAGTGAGGTTTCTGAACCAAACGAAGAAGAATCTGATTTACCAAAAATTGATTTAAAAACATCTTTATCTTATATTCAGCAGATTAAGAATCTTGGAATGGAACTGGGTGACAATAAATTAGTTGACATAATGTTTCAAGCTGAACAAAAGTTGACGAATATGATAGTTTTTGATAACAGTGAAGCCAAATCGAAGAGACAAACAACATTAGATGAGTTTTTATAATAAAATCTTCAATTTAAGTCTAGTTTTCTTTATAAAAATAAAATCCTCTCTAATAGGACCACCTCTAGTAAAGACCACTTTTTGGTCCGGAACCAAGGGTGGTCCTATTAGAGAGGTTTCACTGTACTTTCTATTCTTACACAGTGATCTCTCTCTAAAGATTCTTTATTTTCAATTATAAAGTTAAAAAATCAAAACTATAATATAATATTATTTTTAACTAAAAATATTAAAATATTTGAATAAAAATTCCTATGAAATCTAGAATCTGCCACATATAAATTTTTTGTACATTTTATGTCAGGCTAGCCGGAATATGTTTACAAGCACTGCTCTAGAATTTGGCATACTTTGATATGGATTGCTATGGATAATTTTAATTGAAATGCGTGATTAAACATATACTTTAGAATCTAGAGTTTAGATTGTCACTGATTCTAATTACAAATAGTGATTCATTAAAGTTTTTTTAATTATAGCTTGAAGTCAAACTGGGTTTAAAGGTAACTAAAATGAAATTAGTGAAATTAGCTATAATATATATATATATATATCAAATAGTTTTAAGTGAATATAAAATATTGTCTAGGTCTCGCTGCTACTAATTACTTCATTTAATATAATTTTGTTCTGGTATTGTTCTTTCTATGCCTTTTAACCTTGTTAGTGATCTTCAAATATTGTTTTTGATTAATTAAATAATTAATTTTGCTTTTCAGTTGTTTTACATACTTAAAAAGCTATACTTTATTTAATTCCATTCTCAAACTTGTATCGTATACCTCATTTTTCCGTAAGGTTGAAAAGTATTAAAATTTTAAAGCGTCATTCAAGGAGATGTCTAATGGTAAAGTAGTAGTTTCGAGCTTATTTAGGTTTCATCGGAAAAATATAAAAAGCTTGATTTTACTCGGAATTAAACCTAAAAATCATGTGGCCAGACCCCAAAATTTGACCACCCGCCACAAAACTTTATGAAATATTACAACTTTTCTACCGCTCTTATCAAATGTATATTATCTTACAAACTGAACATATGGTCAAATATTATTTCGTCAGTCGAGCAATTTAAAAAGGATATTTGGTAAGAATTGGTAAGAATTTCTTTCTATGTTTATATAAAAAATAATATAAATTAAAATAAATAATTAAACATACATGGCAATGATTTAATTATAAGATAACGCCAATCAAACATTCTTTTCACGATATATTTCGACAATTTTCCTGTCATCATCAGGTGGGATATAATAACTATGTAAATTAAGGATTTTAAACAAATTTATTAATTATATAAAAACTTTTTTATTTAATAAAAACATTTAATTATTTTTAAAAATTATAATTAAATTAATATATTATTTTTAAAATTTAAACATTCAAAATTTAATTTAATAATTTAAAAATTTTTATTAATTATTTAATTTAACACAACAATCAATACATACAATATACAAGAAAAATTATTTAAAAACATTTAAAATACGAGTATTCACTGCATTCTGCACATTAATTTTTGGATTCAATGACTTTATCAACAACGCCTCACAAATCACACGTTCCCAATAATTATCGAAATTTTTTAATAAAATTTTAAAATCAGACATACCTATTTTAATCTTACAGCCCTTATTGTGCTCACCAATATGGGTCAAGGCCTTCGGTCTACAATGTTCTCGAGCTCGAATACAGAGATGACGGGAAGTCTCTCCAATGTATGTGGCATTACACCCATTACATGTAAACTGATAAATGAGATCGGAACACAATTCAACCGGAGTTTTTTACTTATTAATAAACATATTGCGTACTTTCCATGAAGTTGACACTATCCTATAGTTTAAATTTCCTAACTGCTTTCTTGTCTTCACTTTATAATCCTTAAAAACTTCTGAGTACGGCAATACTAACACAAATTTAGGCTCATCATCCTTGCTCACACTATTTAATTTATTTGACTCATCAGACTCACACACCTCAACAACATCATACCCAGATTTTCTCAAACATGGATCCTTAGGATTTTTAATAAATTTGTCAACCATAATTAATAAAAAGGATTTTGAATAACCGTTTTTCATTAACATTTCAACCAATTTGTCAACACTTTTTATTAACACTTATTTTTATTAACACTTTTTACTGAATTTTCAAGAGTAGAAGACAAAAACCATGAACGATAAATCAAACCCTTCACCATATTTCTTTTATACTTGAATTAACAAAAACTTTCGGATGCAGTATCAATTGGTTTTCTATAAATCTCTGTCTCATAGTGTTTCTCTTTGCGTTGTATTAACAGATCCAAGAAAGCAAGTAATGATTTTTTCTCCGTTTCACATGTGAATACAATGTTTTTATATAGACTATTCATATAATGAAAAAACGGATCAACGTGCCTCTGATTTTCAAATATAAGAAAAATATCATCCACATACCGTTTATAAACAGTGGGTTTCATATATTGGAAAGATGCAATTTTCTTTTCTAAGCTTGCTAAAAAAATTGAAGCCATCGTTGGTGCTAAAGGAGAACCCATAGCAACTCCATCTATTTGTTGATAACATTCATTATTGAAAAGAAAATTGATTTTTGAATAAGCAAATACGAAATGCTCTTCCATCCAAAATATGATGTTCAAATATGATGATATATTAATTTAACTATAATTTTTAAAAATACTTAAATGTTTTTATTAAATAAAAAAGTTTTTATATAATTAATAAATTTGTTTAAAATCTTTAATTTACATAGTTATTATATCCCACCTGATGATGACAGGAAAACTGACGAAATATATCGTGAAAAGAATGTTTGATTGGCGTTATCATATAAATAAATTAGAATTTGTGATTTTCGTACTTCATTTTAGAATGGTTTTAACTCCTTCTTTCATAAGATTGTAAACAAAATTACGCTTGAATAATTCTTAATATTTAAGAGAATTATGTCCACGGTTTTTTGCATTGATTTCGTTCAAAAAGTTATTCATTTTAATGCAAAGAATTTTTATAGTTTTAAAATATTAATTAAGTTTTCACATTAATTTTCACTTTAAAAATGAATATTATATAAAATCAACGAGATTATATATTTGTTTCTCCTTTAATTATTTAAATTCAATATTATATAGGTATTGTTGCAAGCTTATTTTGTGGCATCACACAAGCTCATTATACGTATAATAATTTATCAGAAGAATCTCAGAAATGGACCAAAGGAGTAATTGAAAATCTATTTTTAATGGGGAAAAATTATTGATTTTATTATTAAGATTTTTGAGTTGCTGAGTTTCTTATCAGAAAACTTTGTATTTGTTTATATTGGGGTTTCGAATTTTACTTTTAGGGATCATAATTGGCAGCCGCGATTTATTTGCATTGCTATATTTGCTATTATTGTTGGTCGAGCGGTTAATGTCTACATTTTGTCTGCAATTTTAAACTTAGGAAGAAAAAATAAAATAAACTTCAATCAACAACACATGCTCATGTTTGCTGGTGTTCGAGGAGCGATGGCTTTTGCATTAGCCATCAGGAACACTAGTACTAAAGTTCGACAAATGTTTTTCAGTACAACTCTTGTAATTGTTATGGTTACTGTGTTTATTTGTGGGGGATTGACTTTGCCGATGATTAATTTTTTAAAAATTAGGTAATTTTCTAATTATAATTATTCTATTGGCTTAAATTGTAAAATTATAACTTATAATAATTTATAATTTTCAAAATTTATTTATTTCCCTATATATTTTGGGTTTGTACTTTTTAATTTTTATATCAATAGTTTTATAATGTACACTCGAGTGCCTATAATAGTAACATGCAATAGATATACAATTTACGTACATAATTTACATCATCTTATCATTTCTTTTATGAGTCCAATAAGATAAAAAATATTTTGAATAAATATTGATATTTTCCTTTAAAATTGAAATATTTAAAAAATTTATACATGGATTTGTGTAGAATTTAATTCTATGAAACAATGAAAAGTTCTTAGAAAAATATCGAGTAGATTACCAGAAAATTCGAGAATTCTGAAAATCGATAATTCAGACATAATTTTTCGGTAAATTTGTTGAAAAGTATTAATATTTGATATGCTGTGTTTTAAAATGTTCGAAAAATGTCAAATATTTAAACAAACATGCAACAGTCTTTAAAACAATCATCAAAAATTACGTGCTACTAATTTAAATTCCATAATTTTTCATTGATTTCAGCACATGCTATTGTAATGCAATCGATCTGAAGGTTAATTGTCTACTGTAAACATGGCAGTTTTGGGGTTTTTAAATTATATTAATGCAATTAAATCTTTTGGTTTCTCATTTTCATTTTAAATAATCTCTAATGGGAATCAAATAAATATATGAAAATAATGTTATTGAAGCTTTAAACAATCCTGAAGTAGAATTTTCTATATGTATCAAGAGATTCAAGATTTTTCAAGTTGTATTAACGAAATTTTTGTGGGATCTCCTTATGATAGAATTAATTATGGAAATAAAACTGAAAAATCAAATTTTGAACAAGTATTTTAAAATTGTATTCATAAAAAGTAGACGACATAAAAATATGTATCGTCACAATTTAAAAAGAAATAATTGACAAGATAAGCATTTATTGCTAGTTTTATTAGGAGATTTTTTTGAAATATGCAAAAATCCTTTTCAATCTTCAAAAATTAGATTGAATTCTCAATTTGTGTTTTTTTCTCTTTAAAGTATATTTGTTTTCATTATATAAAATTTAAATAAAGAAACTTGGCCTGTAAATCGGTAAATTAAATCAAGCGAAATTATCAATTTTGTAAAGGTTAAGTGTTCATTTTTACACATTATTGATTTTTTTCAAACAAAAAGTAATCCAAAAAGTTTATTTGCATCAAAGTTGTGAATGAGGGCAAATATGTTCCTTTAAATTGTAAATTGGATTGTGAATATGTTAATATTTTTGTGAACTTATTTAACAAACTATTTTATTAAAATTTTATACAAATTTAAAATTTTTCTTATCATTATTAAATATATTTTTTGAATTTAATATCACTTTAGTTTTAAAACCAAGTATGAATATCTATTATGAAGTTTGTGATTTATAAATGCATGGCTATTTTCATATTTTAATAGTCATATTTGTATATGGTGCATTTGCAGATTATATAATGATGCATATTGGCAATATATTGCGTATTTGTAATGAATGCAGTTATTATATTGATCGAAACTATAAATATGAACTTCTTTGTTTTTTGATTAATTTAAAATAATACCAAATTTCTTAACCCTTTGAGTCCTATTGGAACAATTCGACCAATGAGCAGATTAAAAACACCATCATTTAAAATCCGTGCTGATATAATGTACTATTGTAACAAATGATTCCACTTTAAAATACTAATAGAATTATATCCCAAAATTATCCTAAAAATCTGAAAATTGGTGAATGAGAATTTTTTCAGCAATTTTTCCTATAATTTATGTTGTCAGTATAATTAAATCGATAAGAGAAACAATAGTATGGGACTCAAGGGGTTATAATAATAACCACCCTAGTGAAGTTATATATACTGGATTATTTATCTTCCGAAATACGTGATATAATTCTTTACAAATAATCTGTTTATTGCGATATCATGTTGTACGATAAATACAAATACAATAATAAATTATATGTCGCTTTATGAATAATACTTGTCAATTTAATTTGAATAGATATCATATTTTGATTTTATTTTTAGGTATTAATTGAATTTTTAAAAGAATTAATCACTTGAAACATCTGTTATAACTTTTTCGTATGTAAAGATCGGAAAAGTAAGGAATTAAGAACAGTTTTGACTCCAACTAATAATTTTAAATAAAGTGAATAATAAGTGTGAATAATAGGCGAATAGAAACATAATAACGCTAATCTTTACTTTAAAATCTTTAGTTATTTAATTACATGATTTGTTTACAGCGTTTAATTACAAAACCAGTTTTTAACTTTACTAATTTTTAGCAAGACCATGGTAGTTCCTAATTGCCACTCATTGTGTATGAGTAAATAGAGAGATGGGAGATAAAGTTCAATTTGGAGGTTCCCAGGTGTCATAAGGCAGTAGATCGATATGACAGATCTGTATGATAATTAATTATTAATTACCAATTGATTGATGTAATAATAATTTAATTAAATTATTGATTAGATTGAAACTCAATAGTTTTAAACATATTTTACCTAGTAAACGAATTCTCCAATCGAAATGTGATGATATGCCATATATATTTTCTCCTGAATTAATTCTTTCTAGCAATAATTTCGAATGATTTGTCTGATTGCTATTCATATCTCAACGGCAACTTTCTTCTTTAACAGATTTCCGGCTTCTTTGTAGATATTTATACATGTTTTTATTCGATCAATTTCGCTTTGGATATAATAAATTTAATTTTGATTTTATTATCTTCTCTCAATTGATTATTCTCTAATCCGTATACAAAGTCAGTGAAATCATTTTGATTTTTAAATGAATAGATATTTTTTCATCTCGAAGCCTTACAATATCGCTTTCCGGAATTAATTAATAATGATTTCCTCAAACTGTAAATCTTGCCTTAAATGACTATTACTTTACTCATGTTAAAAGATTACTCCACCAAAATTGTTTTCTTAAAAATTTTCCTTGGGGATTATAAATCAGTTTTATAGTTATTTTAAATTAATTTTTATATTTACAAAATTAAATTTAATTTTTTAGGGATATGGAAATTATTTATTAAATTATGACCTCTGAGTTTTGATAGCTTTCAGGGAACAGTTCAAAAGTTTTTTCATTATCGATCATTAAACTACAAATTTTAGGGCATTTAATATTTACTTCTCGCAGCACACAGGTTGAGAATCACTGGATTAGACATTCATATATTGTTTATTATTATATATTTCCTACCGGTTCGGTTGACAAGACCAAGATAATTAATATTTTCTGGGTATTCTGAGCTTTATTTTTACCAAAAGCGCAACCACTAATGCCCTCAATAATGACGATATTTCTATCAATTCTTTTTTAGTTTTCAACATGTACAGTTTTTCGACTCGTCAAATATTCTCTATTGATATTAATATCCTTGGTATTTTGATTGTTTGTCATTAATAGTGGATTTACATTGTTTTTGGTAAATAATAATGAAATTCTTGTAATACAGAAATTTGAGAAAATAATTTAAATCTAATTATATAAAATATTAAAGAATGAAGCATGAAATTTTCATTTTCACATTCCACTATAACTTCTCTATTATTTCAAAATTTAACTATATCTAATTAATATATTTGTCATAAATCAGAATTGGTAAAGATAATGAGGGATCGGAGTTGATTCCTGAGCCAGCCAACGACACTACAATTAGTGATGAAGTAAATTTCTGAAAATATTTATGATATTTTATTGCTTAATTAGCAAGTTCTTGACTTAAATGAAAGACACAAGAAAAAAGCATTACTTATTAGAATGTTTGCTAAACTTGATTGCCAGTCAGTTTATTATATTTTTATTAAGAATTTTATTGCATCATTTTCAGATTTATAAAACCTCTATTAACACACAGTCCGCCTCTTTTGATTGATTCTTGTCCTCTTTGCTGTTTTAGTTTTGCTAAATTTCTTACAACTTCAGAACAGATTAGTAGGAATAGCCATTCGCGAATTTCTAAAAACAACATCTCCATGGACATGACTGGTGACAATATGGCTTATAAATCAGATAGAGAATTAGCATCGTTCAATCCTGGTTTGCCAATTACTGTCACAGATAATGTCACTGTTGGTATTAACAATCATTTTAAAAAATACATGAGTGATCAAGAATTAATCTTAACCGATACCGATGACAATGCGGGATATATTGAAGGAGAGGAATCGGGGTTATATATACAAGTAATCATTTTTGCATCGTTTAAGGTTTTATTCTCCACAATCCATTCGAATAGCACGTTTAAATATTGAATTCATTTTAGGTTATCTGATCGAGATTTTAATTTATTTAACAAGAAAATTTCCACACAACTTATATTAACTTAATATTAAACAAGCAAATGATAATATAAGCGTTTTGCTGCAAAATGTATATTGAAATAGAAATTGATAAGGATTATTTTTATAATCGAAAATTATTTCATTTTATTCGATATTTACTTTTTACTTGTTTAACATTTAATTAATGATGCTACCAATATAATATTTATACCATTATACCATTATAATATTTATGAAAACCTTTTTTTTGTCATTTCGGACAAAACAAATCAATATTTAAAAGAAATAAAAAAATCAATTAAAGCTAAAACTTGTAGCCTTATGACAACACATGAGATATAATAATATATTTTAATGTTTTCACATCAATACATCAATTTGCGTAGTTACTCCCGGTTCCGCTCGATAATATTTTTGTAATGTTGGATTAAGTGCCCAGAATCTATTTTAAGTTTTTAAAGCCATTTTATTCATTTACGTTCCAGTATTAATTTTGTAACAGCTTCAATTCCATGTTTAATTCACAATAAGAAAAGCTTTCAAAATAAATTTCAATTTGTAAAATCGAAAATGCACTCCAATTTAAATCGATAAATAACTGGCAATATTTTTCCAATTGCAAACTGGTTCACTAATCAAATAAAATTCAAATTCTCCATGTTTGAATTCTGCTTTGAAAATTTTTGACTAAATTATATTACTTTCAACTGCAAGTAGCAAGCATGTAATAAATTATTATTTATATGGTAAATTGCTGGCCGGACAGACAAACAAACCGACTTAGGGTACCCTAGGGGTGGTAACTTGGCGGTGAAACATAGCCTATGACCTTTCCCGAATCAAATGAGGGTCGCGTGCAAAATTCTAGCACCCTAGGTCCAACGGTGGGGAATTCTATGGGTAACAAACAAACAAACTTTCATTTTTATATATTAGATATATTAGAAGATTAGTAAATGAAAAAAAAATGTTATGATTAAAAATAACTTTATAATCCATTATTTTACAAGAATTTTTCAATTAAAACCCCTTATTTGGGTGCAATGGAATGCAATGATTTTTTCGATCACTAATTTAGTAGGATTTTTTATTATAGAAATTTTTTTGATAAAGTTAAAATACTGTAATAAAAATGTCATTGAGCATAACAGGATTTTCAACACACAGGTAAGTTGGTGTTTCACATATATTATCCAAATTATTGATTTTTTTAAATGTTATAAAATGTTGTCCAGTGGAACCGGTTGTAATTGGTGCATAAAATCAATAAAGAGCAACTCATAAACCTAAAAAATTAACACTAAGAAAATATTTTAATTATAACCAAAAAGTAGACTTAAAATAAGTTTGAGCTTTCTTTTTTTAATATCATTGCTTTCACTGATTTCGGTTTGCTATCTAAGCTTTCTATTTCGGGATAAGCAGTCACGTGATTAATTAGGAAGCAAGAAAATAATACGAGTGATCATTTATATTAATTTTATTATCACATTAACAATTTAATATTTGGATTCACTATCCCATATATAAAATACCGGTTTGAATTGGATTTATGCTTAATTCTCAATCTCTAATCAGCTACAATTATCATGACAACATATAACATGTGTAGGGTTGGATATTTTGTATACTTTGAGACTTTCGTTGTGTTTATTGTTTGAATTGACAAAAAAAGACAAATATGACTATATCACTTATTTTCCGCATTTACATTACGAATTGTGATACGAACCTAAAATTCTTTCAATGTCAATAGTCGTTTCTGTAGTTCGGTTGCATCTTAAAATCTCTATTTTATCTTCATTTCTATTTTTTATGCATTTAATTCATGTTAAATGAATAGAATTACAATTGTTACGAATTCGAAAATATCATTTAAAACCATGAAATTCATTGTCAAAAAGATTATATTCGAATGCGAATTGAAAAGAATTCATTTGTTGGCCAATAAGTCATTGCATTTTTTCCGTTTAAATAAAAGACTAGTAATTCATACAAAACAAAAACTTTATTAAACTATATATTGCCCATTTTTTTCGATGTCCATTTGCCATCTTTCAGATAACTTCATGATTCCTCGCTCTTCGAAGATTTTATATTTATTGGCAGAACCTTCCCAAGCATGATTTCACATCATTTATGGGTTACCATTCAAATCATCTTGCAAAAAATGAACTTGTATATCTTTTGTTTTCTGGAAGCAGTTCAAAATACGCAATGCTTTTGGAATCCAATCAGATTGAAAGCATAATCTTCTTTGGGTGTTTATCTGTTTTAAAGTAGTTTAACAAGGTGTGACACACTATACGACATTTTAAGTTCGACGTTATTATATACTATCCATTTCTCATCATCTGTTATGTTACGTTTAAAAGATCGATCATTTCCTTCACATTAAAAAAGATTATCGCGTTCTTTGAACTCCAATGTTATCCAAATATCGAGTTTTAAATGATTTTCAACGCTCCATTTTGATATGATAAACTTTACAGCAATCTTTCGGATTCCATTATGTCTTCATTTTGTCGTTATCGACTTTAACTGGATTCCCTTGGCTTTTAGCATAGTTGACATCAACAATTCTGACTTTAAGATATCTTTGCCATATACGTTACACAATTTTCTGTATTCTAACAAAGAAACTGCTCAAATGTCCAACTAGAACACCGATCAAAAAAGAGAATGGTTTGGAAAAGATAACCAAATTGAGTCAGCATTTTAAATGGTTTTGCTAAATTCGTGAAAAGAATGTTTCTAATAACAGAAAACATTGCAAAAACTATGGACAAGTAAGATTTGCAACCGATGGAAAAGGCTGGAGAATATTGTTTCTAATCGTCATCGTGGTGAAGAATAATAATATTAATGATTTTCACAAACTTTCTGAATTTTTTTAATTTCGACCTGGAATTGATACAAATATTACATATTTCACACAATTTTATACAAACTGCCATTTATACACATTTAAAATTAAAGTTACATTTCAGTTTTAAATTGATATTCAATGCGATTTCTTTGATCACTCCTTCACCAGGCCTTCACCATTTATTTGTACTGCTCTTATCACACGTGTATATATATATATATATAGAAAAACTAGACATATACCCAACTCGTATCCTCCCGGCATCACCAAATAGGTGTAATCACAATACAATCCCATTTTAGTAAGTGATTAAATCGAATCGAACGGTTTTACCTGTATTGCCGGTCTAATCGCATTTCTTATCGTTGAGAGTGAAATAACTTCGAAACTAATCTCTGTCATTAGAAATCCCATTGAATATCACTGTAAAACTTTATTTTATTCAGTTTCCAAAAACAATTGAAATTTGTTTGATTTTCTATTTAATTGATCTGCTACCAGGAAAATATGATTTTGAATTCCACATTAAATATGATTGTTAGAATTTTTAATTATTGGATTTATTGTAGGAATATTCTGCGATTCCTAATACTAATTCGGTTTGAGAATGTATTAATTTATTGAGACAACCTTTGTTATTATTCCATTATGTAATTTATTTTTGATCTCTAACTATGGGCATTGTATTCCTGTAATTGATTTCTTAGTATAAATACAAATTGAAGTCATTAGAACTGATTTTGTTATTCATTTTGAAGAAATTCATATTAGTTAATTTGTGATTTCTGATGCATTCCTCGTGTAAAAATCCTGTTGTTGTTTCAAATAAACATTTAACCATTGTTGCATTTTTGTTCCATCTACACCAGCTGTCATAAATAATGTCCATCGAGGACAAATATTATGAGCAGTTGATTATTTGAAAGTTATTTTTATTACAAATTTGAAAGGTGAGATTTATTAAATATTAAGATTTATTAAATACTTATTTTAAAAGCTTTGCGAAAAAGATTTTAGAGGAAGCTCAATGATAAATCATCACTAAATATCACAAGAATATTTAACAATAATTAGGGGGCGTCCATGAAGTACGTAACGCTCCAGGGGTGGGCGTGACGGGGAGTTCAGGCCATGTGTGACGTTACACATTTTTTAAATTTTGTTTCTAATTTTTTATTTTAGTGAAACATTCGAATTAGTTTTATGTCAAAATAGCATGAAATGCGTATCGGGGGTATTAGGGGCAGTATCCTAGGGTTTAGAGGGTTAGTTAAATAGTTATGTTTTCAGGGCGGCCGAAATTTTATGAATAAATAAAAATATCAATTTCATAACCAATCACCCGTTTAAATCATCCAGGTGGTTAGTACAATTTATGAAATATTTATTATATTTAGAATAAATTTTAATTAGTCGTTAATTAAAAATATTTTCTTCGAAAGTGTGATGTACTTTAGAGGAGTGGGTCCGAGATTTGTGACATGTTGGAGAAGGGGGTTAAAATAGTCGAAAATAGTGTGATTTACTTTATGGACAGCTCCTTAGATGATACAGACCATCACAAAACAATCTTTTGATAACTTGTTTCCAAAAACGTATATTATATAATTAATAACACAAATATTAAGAAAATCTCATAAAATCACTTTAGCTTAACAAATACATATTTCTGAGCTGCGAGGCAGTCACTAACATATCAGAACTATATATTGAGATAATTCATAAAAAATTGATGCCCGAGATTTTTATTTATATTCCCGGTATTATATATTTTATTTACGTCAGTGTTAAGTAATTAAATGATTCAAGCCATCGCCTACTTTTCTGTGTTTTGCATTTTGTGTCTCCCAGGTTTTTTTATAAATATTTTTTTTTCCTAAATAAAACGGACAAATCCTATTTAATTTTTTCAAACATTTTTAATGCAATTTTTATAAAATATGAGATTAATTTAGAGAATTATTTATTTTTGAAAAAATCAAAATATTGTTTAAAATCAGGTCCCTACGAGGTTGCAACCACCCAATCAAGCTCCCTCTTTAGTGATATTTTTAATCTTACAAATTTTAGTTTAAATTGTTTTACAAACAAATTTAGCAAATAAAAATATTTTTAATATTTTCAATGCCACATGATAAATTCAAAATTTGTGAAAAAGGAATTGTAAAATTATTTACAATTCAAAATTAAAATACACAAATTATACAAGAACTTTCATAAGAATTAATATGTGTAAGCACACTATTCTCATCATTTTTAACGTTAAATAAATAATCTACCTACCATTCCATTTTATTAGTTTCATTGTTATAATAGCTTTTTGGTTGAATTTTTGTTTCTAATTCAAAATATATACCTAAAAATACTTTTAAAATTTAAATTATTAATATACTTATATTATTTACATAAGTTATTTACATACATGGCAACGAATTAATTATAAGAAAACGCCACTCAAACATTCGTTTTACAGTTTTCTTGTCATCATCAGGTAGAATAGAATAACTATAGGAATGATCAGGGCCGTCAAGAGCTAGGCCGCGCCCAATGCAATTCGTCAGTACGGGCACTCTTTGCAATTACAAACTGATATATTTTTTAAAAAACATTTGTTTTAGTTATCCTATTTATTACTTATGAAATTCCACGATTCATATAAAATTAAATTATTTTTAAAATTATTTAATTATATAAAAATGCTTTTCCTTGCTTTTTTACTTGCAAATTTATTAATAACATCTGAAAAGTTGATCTATCTTGCTATTTTTGATTCTATATTAAAAATAGCCAAGTCATTTAATCTGGGTTGAAGCATTGTAGATCTTTTCTAGTTTTTAATATTTCCAAGACTACTGAACGGGCGTGCTCCTTAAGCAACAGTGACTGGAATAGTGCAATATGATTATATCACTGGCCTCGATAATTTGCATCGCCTGCATGCCCTTTTATCAGTGATGGAAATTATAGATTTTTGAACAAATTTATTAATTATATCCTTTTTTAAATAAAAAATATTTAATTCTTTAAAAATTACAATCTAATGACTTTATCAATAAATGTTGGTGTTGTTAGTCAGCCCAATAAGGAAAAATAGGGAGGTCTGAATTTAAAATTTTAAAACGTGTAACTTGTGAAGCGTTAGTTATAAAGTGATTGGATACGAATATTAATGTGCAAAATGCAATGAATGCTTGTGTTTTAAATGTTTTAAATAGTGTTTTTAAAAATTATATATACAGTTGAACTCCTGATATCGGGGCAGTAAAATTCAAAAAATGCCTTGAAAAAAGGAAGTTGCCCCGATTTTAGAATAAAATATTTAAAGAATCAATAACGCAATCCCCGTTACCATCCAACCTTTAGCAGAACTGTAATAATCAACTCCTAAATTTTTACGATCAGTATTTTTTAGACATCGTGGATTTGCCGATAATTATAGGCTTCAATTTCTCACCAACAGCACTACAAATCAGTGCAATCGTCACGCGATCAAGACGTGGTTTATAATTTTCGGCAAATTCATAATCGAACAACAAACTTTTCGATGACAACAACTTGTTATACAAGGCAATTTCGTCAAGATTGAAAATGTTTTCGGTCTCATATCCAACAATTAAATTTTTATGTCGCACTTAAATGCCTCTGCAGACTCGTAGTCAGCCGAATTCTTCTCGCTGGACAATACTTTAAATGACATGTGGTGTCTTGCTTGAATTTATCTAACCACCCTGAGCTTCTTTAAATTCCAAACAACTAAATTCCTCCGCAAATTTTTCAGCTACCATACGCAGAGTGGGTCTATCTACAGGCATCTTTCGAGCTCGTACATTAGACATCCATTGTAAAAACGGCGCGGTCTATCGCTTCCTCTCTAATATGAGGTCTTAGATGTTTGCGATGGTGGTTTTTAATGCTGTTATATTGATCGAGAATTTCCTTTTTACTGGTTTTGATTCTTGATATTGTACCCTTATCAACTCCGAACTTTGCAACAGCAACCCCTTCTGAAAATCCACTGTCTAAATAATCGAGTACTTGTTTTCGGGTTGTCAGATCTAAATGCATGGATTAATATAAATATTTTTAATTATATTGTTATGAATTATTAATGTAAAATGATTTATTGATCGTAAGCTTATTTTTAAGAATGTATGTGAAAAAAGTAAATCATGATTCCATTGGTATTAAATTATTTTAAGTGTGATCCATTATAAGATTAGGTTCGATTATGGATGTTTAAAAAGAAACACAAGTTATAAGAATTATGTTATTGCAATTAAAAATGGCCCATCTTCTATTATTTTGCCCCGATTTGAGAAGGTATATATATATATGTATATGTAGATTGTTGTTGTTAAATTGTTAATAATTTAGATAATTCTTTTTTTAGCTGCTACAATTAAAAAATTATTTTTTATTTAAGCTATAACTTTTGTATGTTTCAAAGAATAAAATATGTTTTGTCCAAAAATGATATAATTAATAAATATGTTCAAAAATCTATAATTTTTTAAGGTTATTTTATTCTACCTGATCATAACAGGAAAACTGTCGAAATGTATCAAAAAACGAATGTTTGAGTGACGATTTCTTATTATTAAGTATATTTAATTATTATATTCTTATTTTAATGAATATGGATCAATGGATTATCTGTTCTGTGGACAAAACATAAAAGCTCTGATAATACTTAAGCATAAAGTGATGATTTCTTGATAGCAGCATTTATTATTTAAAACAATAAAGTGATAATTTAAGCCTTTTGCTGCGAATAATGTATTTAATGAAGATATTTTCGACTATATGATAGTCCTATCTCCAGCTCCAATAGCGTATATTAAAGTTGTTGCAGTTAGAATGCTTGTAGTTGAAATTGAGGAAAAAGATTGTTTGAAATCTATGATTGAAAGCTATCTTGTCCTTCGACGTCGTGTATATCTTTGATGCTCTTTAATGGGTGTTGAGAATGACCGACAAGTTTACTTTGAAAAAATTAGAATGCTTAAAGCAGGTTTACGCTTGTATATTGTTGCTTGGAAGTAGTAAATAGTAAGGACTCCAACGCACTTTCAAGGTCATGAAATATGTCCAGATCAAATATAGGTGAATTGAATCATTTATTTTTTTAAATTAACATTTTATTTAATTACTTCCTTTTAATTTTTTCTTTTTAATTTTATTAATTAATTATTTTATTATGTTTTATTTCAATTACTTACTTTAGTTAATTTTTAATTTATTACAATTAATTAATTTATTAGTTTATTAATATTTTATTTTAATTACTTACGCTATTTAATTATTATTATTTTTTTTTATTTTTTTTTAAATTTAAATTTTATTTAATTACTTTATTTATTTATTTTTTTTCTTTTTAATTTAATTAATTAATTAGTTTATTAATATTTTATTTTAATTACTAACGTTATTTAATTATTATTATTATTTACTTATTTTTTTTAAATTTTACATTTACATCAAGAGCGTAAATTATGACAAAAATATTTCAATTTGAATAAAATTTTAATTAGAAATTATTTAGTTTATTATAAAATAAAACGATGTGTTAATTTTAAATAAACTGGATATTAATTTTTCGGAAAAAATAAATAAATAAATAAACACGAAAATAATATATTTCTTACTTGAAACTAATATACTAAATTAATTTGACAAATGAATTATTAAATGATAAAATTTATTTTAATTAACTGTCAAATTATTCACAATATATATTTTATTACTCACATAAATTTAATTGTTAAAGTGCTTGTGTCGTTTTGCATTCATTTCTAGACATAGCAGTTGCGATATGCATTTGACGAATCTTATAGTGACCGTAGGCATAACTTTCATTACAATTGTACCAATACCTTTTATCGTCCAAACATTGGAGAGCTCGTTTTTCTGTCATGAAAGTATACAACTGATGATTGACACTTCCTATTCTTTTTTGTGGGATGCTAACTGTTCCACCATCAGTATACACTTTTTATAGGCTTCATGTGTAAGATTAGAATTTGCAACTCTTATTCCTTTGGCTTTTAGAGTGTTTTTATAGCCTTGGAGTGAGTAGCACTTGGGTCGAAGAAACACCCATTCTTTATATTGATTTCCTTTATCCTCATCCTTTACTTTCCCGATTACCGAACAAATTTTATCTGAGAACAATGGATCGGCCACTGGATAATTTGAAGTTGTAAGCGTAAATCAACATTTTTACACTCTAAAAAGAAGGAATCTGTGTCACCGGCTACTATATTAATTTGACGATTGAATTCTCCTCTATAACTCTGCAGTTCTTTATATTGAAACTGGTACATGCAAAGTTTAGATAAATCAAGTACGGTTTGTCCAATATACATTGGTTTATCCAAACACACCATTTCCTTATCGAGTATAACAGCAATAAGATCATCCGCAATCTTGATGCTACGACAAAACTTAGGATTACTACAATAAGTTATCAATCTTTTGCTTTTGCTGCATAATCTCAAGTTTATACGTTTCTTAAGGTTTTCCACGGTTTTACCATATAAACTGTTGTTCTTTAACTTATAATAATCTCGCTGAAATGAATCTGTACTAGCTCCTCTCATTTGAGTTTTGTAATCAATATAGCCTTTGAAAATAGCTACTTGCTTGAATTCTACAGCGCGATTAACTTTTGTGACTTTTGCGCCATAACTCAACCATTCAGTCAAAACTCTACTATAATTAACATAATTGGTCTTTGGTTCGTGTGTTAATAACAACTTTTCAACTTTACTTCCAGGCAGATAACAAAGCTCAGGATTATAGATAAATCATCTAGTTTATTCTGTATACTATCTGGAATGACGATATCAACCTCCAAAATATATCCACGATCTCCATCAAACTCATCTCCATTCATACATCTTTTAATAATATTATCCATATAAATTATTAACATCTAGGTATGACATTTGTGTGGATTCATCAGCTCCAACATGATGTTTGTTGATAAATGTCATTCCACCGCGAATACCAGCTTCAAATAAACGGTAAAGCTCTGGATCTTGAATAAGTTCTATCGGTTCAGCTAATTGTTTAATAGCTGATACCCAACTTAATCCAGGTATGGAAACAAACGACAGAGCCTCAAGTCCATCTTCGTCAAACGTTTTTTCTCTGGAAGCCTCAAATATATCTAATAGAAAAACATCCAACTTCAAATATACTAGCATGTAATCTACCAATGTCTCACAGTTGTATTGTCGCCAGATTTGATTTGCATGTATATAATCTTCTTGACTAGCTCCTTCCGAAATCGGTGGTAATTCTGTTATTGACTGTAAAACATCTATTGACGTAGCCATATCATAAGGAAAAAGGTTTTTACAAGTCATCATCTGCGATTCGAAAACAACTGAGGTCAGTGGAAGACGTGGCAAGTTTTTTGATAAATTTGCCAAGCTGCAATTTAAAAATTGTAAAGAATCAATGAATCTAATTCTTCTGCCTTTCGATGTTGCTGTAAGTATGAGAAACTTTTCTGTTGATTGAGGAATAACAATTAAATTCCAATCGGGGAATTTTTCAATTGCATATTTTAATATGTATGATGAATGTCATATCCACGAAGATTATGAAATACAACCGGTAAAGACGGATTGATTCTTCTAGCCAAGTTGCAATCTTGACATGCTGCTCAGAGATATTGACCAGTAAAATGATCATGATCTCGAACAGGTATATTGATAATCTTTTTACAAAGGTAGCAATGAGTTTGAGTCGTGAATTCTTCCTGCTGTTTCCAAGTGAGTTCCATCATTTCCTTTGATCCATTAATTTTATACCAAGGATAAACTATGTCTGTAGCTATATCATCCAATGCTTGCATAAACTGCATAATACAGTTTTTCCCAACAAATGTTTCATTTCGGATCGGACAACCTTGATGAAGAAGCACAAATTCAGAAGCAATCGGCTCATGTTTTTGGAAGTGTTTGTCATCTAGAGGTAATATCGATTCAAAGTCCGCGTAGACAACAAACTGCTGTTTTATAGTTTTACTCCAGTCTCTAAATTCGATATATTTATTCTCTGGCATTGAGTGTTTTTAGAGTGTTTTTAGAGTGTTTTTATAGCCTTGGAGTGAGTAGCACTTGAGTCGAAGAAACACCCATTCTTTATATTGATTTACTTTATCCTCATCCTTTACTTTCCCGATTACCGAACAAATTTTATCTGAGAACAATGGATCGGCCACTGGATAATTTGAAGTTGTAAGCGTAAATCAACATTTTTACACTCTAAAAAGAAGGAATCTGTGTCACCGGCTACTATATTAATTTGACGATTGAATTCTCCTCTATAACTCTGCAGTTCTTTATATTGAAACTGGTACATGCAAAGTTTAGATAAATCAAGTACGGTTTGTCCAATATACATTGGTTTATCCAAACACACCATTTCCTTATCGAGTATAACAGCAATAAGATCATCCGCAATCTTGATGCTACGACAAAACTTAGGATTACTACAATAAGTTATCAATCTTTTGCTTTTGCTGCATAATCTCAAGTTTATACGTTTCTTAAGGTTTTCCACGGTTTTACCATATAAACTGTTGTTCTTTAACTTATAATAATCTCGCTGAAATGAATCTGTACTAGCTCCTCTCATTTGAGTTTTGTAATCAATATAGCCTTTGAAAATAGCTACTTGCTTGAATTCTACAGCGCGATTAACTTTTGTGACTTTTGCGCCATAACTCAACCATTCAGTCAAAACTCTACTATAATTAACATAATTGGTCTTTGGTTCGTGTGTTAATAACAACTTTTCAACTTTACTTCCAGGCAGATAACAAAGCTCAGGATTATAGATAAATCATCTAGTTTATTCTGTATACTATCTGGAATAACGATATCAACCTCCAAAATATATCCACGATCTCCATCAAACTCATCTCCATTCATACATCTTTTAATAATATTATCCATATAAATTATTAACATCTAGGTATGACATTTGTGTGGATTCATCAGCTCCAACATGATGTTTGTTGATAAATGTCATTCCACCGCGAATACCAGCTTCAAATAAACGGTAAAGCTCTGGATCTTGAATAAGTTCTATCGGTTCAGCTAATTGTTTAATAGCTGATACCCAACTTAATCCAGGTATGGAAACAAACGACAGAGCCTCAAGTCCATCTTCGTCAAACGTTTTTTCTCTGGAAGCCTCAAATATATCTAATAGAAAAACATCCAACTTCAAATATACTAGCATGTAATCTACCAATGTCTCACAGTTGTATTGTCGCCAGATTTGATTTGCATGTATATAATCTTCTTGACTAGCTCCTTCCGAAATCGGTGGTAATTCTGTTATTGACTGTAAAACATCTATTGACGTAGCCATATCATAAGGAAAAAGGTTTTTACAAGTCATCATCTGCGATTCGAAAACAACTGAGGTCAGTGGAAGACGTGGCAAGTTTTTTGATAAATTTGCCAAGCTGCAATTTAAAAATTGTAAAGAATCAATGAATCTAATTCTTCTGCCTTTCGATGTTGCTGTAAGTATGAGAAACTTTTCTGTTGATTGAGGAATAACAATTAAATTCCAATCGGGGAATTTTTCAATTGCATATTTTAATATGTATGATGAATGTCATATCCACGAAGATTATGAAATACAACCGGTAAAGACGGATTGATTCTTCTAGCCAAGTTGCAATCTTGACATGCTGCTCAGAGATATTGACCAGTAAAATGATCATGATCTCGAACAGGTATATTGATAATCTTTTTACAAAGGTAGCAATGAGTTTGAGTCGTGAATTCTTCCTGCTGTTTCCAAGTGAGTTCCATCATTTCCTTTGATCCATTAATTTTATACCAAGGATAAACTATGTCTGTAGCTATATCATCCAATGCTTGCATAAACTGCATAATACAGTTTTTCCCAACAAATGTTTCATTTCGGATCGGACAACCTTGATGAAGAAGCACAAATTCAGAAGCAATCGGCTCATGTTTTTGGAAGTGTTTGTCATCTAGAGGTAATATCGATTCAAAGTCCGCGTAGACAACAAACTGCTGTTTTATAGTTTTACTCCAGTCTCTAAATTCGATATATTTATTCTCTGGCATTGAGTGTTTTTTAGAGTGTTTTTAGAGTGTTTTTATAGCCTTGGAGTGAGTAGCACTTGAGTCGAAGAAACACCCATTCTTTATATTGATTTACTTTATCCTCATCCTTTACTTTCCCGATTACCGAACAAATTTTATCTGAGAACAATGGATCGGCCACTGGATAATTTGAAGTTGTAAGCGTAAATCAACATTTTTACACTCTAAAAAGAAGGAATCTGTGTCACCGGCTACTATATTAATTTGACGATTGAATTCTCCTCTATAACTCTGCAGTTCTTTATATTGAAACTGGTACATGCAAAGTTTAGATAAATCAAGTACGGTTTGTCCAATATACATTGGTTTATCCAAACACACCATTTCCTTATCGAGTATAACAGCAATAAGATCATCCGCAATCTTGATGCTACGACAAAACTTAGGATTACTACAATAAGTTATCAATCTTTTGCTTTTTGCTGCATAATCTCAAGTTTATACGTTTCTTAAGGTTTTCCACGGTTTTACCATATAAACTGTTGTTCTTTAACTTATAATAATCTCGCTGAAATGAATCTGTACTAGCTCCTCTCATTTGAGTTTTGTAATCAATATAGCCTTTGAAAATAGCTACTTGCTTGAATTCTACAGCGCGATTAACTTTTGTGACTTTTGCGCCATAACTCAACCATTCAGTCAAAAACTCTACTATAATTAACATAATTGGTCTTTGGTTCGTGTGTTAATAACAACTTTTCAACTTTACTTCCAGGCAGATAACAAAGCTCAGGATTATAGATAAATCATCTAGTTTATTCTGTATACTATCTGGAATGACGATATCAACCTCCAAAATATATCCACGATCTCCATCAAACTCATCTCCATTCATACATCTTTTAATAATACTATCCATATAAATTATTAACATCTAGGTATGACATTTGTGTGGATTCATCAGCTCCAACATGATGTTTGTTGATAAATGTCATTCCACCGCGAATACCAGCTTCAAATAAACGGTAAAGCTCTGGATCTTGAATAAGTTCTATCGGTTCAGCTAATTGTTTAATAGCTGATACCCAACTTAATCCAGGTATGGAAACAAACGACAGAGCCTCAAGTCCATCTTCGTCAAACGTTTTTTCTCTGGAAGCCTCAAATATATCTAATAGAAAAACATCCAACTTCAAATATACTAGCATGTAATCTACCAATGTCTCACAGTTGTATTGTCGCCAGATTTGATTTGCATGTATATAATCTTCTTGACTAGCTCCTTCCGAAATCGGTGGTAATTCTGTTATTGACTGTAAAACATCTATTGACGTAGCCATATCATAGGAAAAAGGTTTTTACAAGTCATCATCTGCGATTCGAAAACAACTGAGGTCAGTGGAAGACGTGGCAAGTTTTTTGATAAATTTGCCAAGCTGCAATTTAAAAATTGTAAAGAATCAATGAATCTAATTCTTCTGCCTTTCGATGTTGCTGTAAGTATGAGAAACTTTTCTGTTGATTGAGGAATAACAATTAAATTCCAATCGGGGAATTTTTCAATTGCATATTTTAATATGTATGATGAATGTCATATCCACGAAGATTATGAAATACAACCGGTAAAGACGGATTGATTCTTCTAGCCAAGTTGCAATCTTGACATGCTGCTCAGAGATATTGACCAGTAAAATGATCATGATCTCGAACAGGTATATTGATAATCTTTTTACAAAGGTAGCAATGAGTTTGAGTCGTGAATTCTTCCTGCTGTTTCCAAGTGAGTTCCATCATTTCCTTTGATCCATTAATTTTATACCAAGGATAAACTATGTCTGTAGCTATATCATCCAATGCTTGCATAAACTGCATAATACAGTTTTTCCCAACAAATGTTTCATTTCGGATCGGACAACCTTGATGAAGAAGCACAAATTCAGAAGCAATCGGCTCATGTTTTTGGAAGTGTTTGTCATCTAGAGGTAATATCGATTCAAAGTCCGCGTAGACAACAAACTGCTGTTTTATAGTTTTACTCCAGTCTCTAAATTCGATATATTTATTCTCTGGCATTGAGTGTTTTTAGAGTGTTTTTAGAGTGTTTTTATAGCCTTGGAGTGAGTAGCACTTGAGTCGAAGAAACACCCATTCTTTATATTGATTTACTTTATCCTCATTCTTTACTTTCCCGATTACCGAACAAATTTTATCTGAGAACAATGGATCGGCCACTGGATAATTTGAAGTTGTAAGCGTAAATCAACATTTTTACACTCTAAAAAGAAGGAATCTGTGTCACCGGCTACTATATTAATTTGACGATTGAATTCTCCTCTATAACTCTGCAGTTCTTTATATTGAAACTGGTACATGCAAAGTTTAGATAAATCAAGTACGGTTTGTCCAATATACATTGGTTTATCCAAACACACCATTTCCTTATCGAGTATAACAGCAATAAGATCATCCGCAATCTTGATGCTACGACAAAACTTAGGATTACTACAATAAGTTATCAATCTTTTGCTTTTGCTGCATAATCTCAAGTTTATACGTTTCTTAAGGTTTTCCACGGTTTTACCATATAAACTGTTGTTCTTTAACTTATAATAATCTCGCTGAAATGAATCTGTACTAGCTCCTCTCATTTGAGTTTTGTAATCAATATAGCCTTTGAAAATAGCTACTTGCTTGAATTCTACAGCGCGATTAACTTTTGTGACTTTTGCGCCATAACTCAACCATTCAGTCAAAACTCTACTATAATTAACATAATTGGTCTTTGGTTCGTGTGTTAATAACAACTTTTCAACTTTACTTCCAGGCAGATAACAAAGCTCAGGATTATAGATAAATCATCTAGTTTATTCTGTATACTATCTGGAATGACGATATCAACCTCCAAAATATATCCACGATCTCCATCAAACTCATCTCCATTCATACATCTTTTAATAATACTATCCATATAAATTATTACATCTAGGTATGACATTTGTGTGGATTCATCAGCTCCAACATGATGTTTGTTGATAAATGTCATTCCACCGCGAATACCAGCTTCAAATAAACGGTAAAGCTCTGGATCTTGAATAAGTTCTATCGGTTCAGCTAATTGTTTAATAGCTGATACCCAACTTAATCCAGGTATGGAAACAAACGACAGAGCCTCAAGTCCATCTTCGTCAAACGTTTTTTCTCTGGAAGCCTCAAATATATCTAATAGAAAAACATCCAACTTCAAATATACTAGCATGTAATCTACCAATGTCTCACAGTTGTATTGTCGCCAGATTTGATTTGCATGTATATAATCTTCTTGACTAGCTCCTTCCGAAATCGGN